>JASKGO010001944.1:0-22968 GCA_030556065.1 Holobus sp. GC000080
CTACAACAGTACAATTTCAGTTCGTTTCTAGTGATGCTAAGAGAATATACTCTTAGGATGCACTTTGGTGCACTCTTTGGATGTTAACAAACATTTGTTCCTCAACAACAAGTGTTGCTGTTGGTGTTAATTTTTGTTTTCGTTGGAAAAGGCATGCGGATATACTCTATTAATTATTGTTGCAAACGTAAGTGTCATTACTCTTAGCGTGTAACTTAATCTAATGTTTGGAACAGGCATAAAAGAATGCTATAAATCAATCGTTAAGGATGTTAAAGTCGCAAGAAATAAGAAATCACGCAACAGCTGAAGAGATGCTGTTGTAGTAGTTTGTTGCGTTTGATCCGTGCGTAGCATATAAACTTATAAACTTGTTCGTTTGTCGTTGTTCTCTCGTGTTATTTCACAGCGTTTCCGTTTATATTTAGTTCTTGCTTTAGGTCTTCTTGAGGACCTTAACTTAAGTGGAAATTCCACTGAGTCATAAAATTCACTCTTTGCATCTTTGAATTTATTTGATAAAACTTCGAAAAGTGAAAATATTAATTGTTATGTCTAATAGATTTTTTTAAAGTAAAATTTAGTTAATTTAATTTCTTAATTTTAGCTTGCTTGATTTTTTAAATAAGAAATGTTTGCTTTTATTGCCATGGTTATCATTTAAAAGTAATTTTTAATTCATTTACAAAAAACAAAGCAATCTAAAATTTTAGGAGTAAATTAATTAAATTCTAATTAAAAAGGTCTCTTTGAAATAATTAATAACTTTTCCTTGAGTTTATTAGTAGTTGCGAAATTAATTATTTAAAATAGGTTTTGATAGGTCTTTAAATTTTAGCAGTAAATATATTTTTTAATAATTAATTTCGTGAAACCTAATAAACTTAAAAAAATACGTTAATAATTATATTAAATGGATTAATTTAGGGAGAACTTAATTAATTTACAATAATCATTTGAACTTGCTTGATTTTTAATTAAAAAATGATTTTGTTGTTGTTACCTTTATTATCTTTAAAAACAATCTTAAAATTTATTTTTTATTTTGAAAATCAAGCAAACTTTAATAATTATTTTAAATTAATTAAATTCAACAAAAAAAATCTATTTAAATAAATTTTCAACTTTCCCCTAGCTTAATTAGTTTTTTAGTAATTAATTATTAAAAACAGAATTTTGCTAGGTTTTCAAACTGCAGTAATAAAAGAAAATATTTCGTATAGGGAGAATTAATGTAAAATAAAGTAAAGCAGATGTTTGCGTGGGTGACCCAATGGGTGCCTGGTGCATGGTACGGAGACCCCCAACCCAACCATCCATCCATCCATGCCACACATATGTTGGGGGGTCGTCCTTGAACCTGAGGGAGAATGAAGAGAAGCAGTATGAGCACAGCGGCGAGCTATCGATCGAGTGTGGCGAAATTTGCGCGTTGCACCAAATAAACATACAGTTTGTTGCATTCTTCTTCGGAAGAAGAAGTGTGTTTCGCGACCAGTCAGCCAACCAGCCAGCCAGATGCAGAAGCACAAAACTGCAACTCTCCTCTCATCTGAAAATAAATCTATTCTTGGCCGCGCTCCTCTTAGTACAAGAAAATTGTCTTAAATAGCGCGCAGCTTAAAGAATAATAATGATGCTCGTTAATTGCACTCTGTCATGCCGTTCTTCGTGCTGAAAGCAGCAGCAGCAGAAGCAGCAGAAATTCTTGCAATTAGCAGTACATGTGTAATTAGTATTGCATTCGTATAAAAATCTGAAATAATCGCAACTAGCGGTTATTATTATAATTATTTGGTCTTTCTCTCTCTCTCTCTCTGTTGCTGTGTAATTAATACAGATGAGTTAGATAAATTGGTGCCCAATTTAGAACAAATACTACTCTCCAATCGCTTACTACTTCTCTTTATAAAGTAGGTAATTGGAAAGTTATCTCTGCATTTGTTTTAAGAAATGTGTTTTTTTAAGTCTTTCTTTTGATATTTGATTTTTTTCAACTGTTTTTTTGTATTTAAAAATTTGAATTTTTGGCGCCTTTAAATTTTATTTATTTTATTTTTTTTAAATTGTGATAATTGTAAATTATGTTTTTGCGTAGGTTTTTAATGGATAATTTATTGTGATTTTTGTATTGAGACACCCACAATAAAAGTTGCAATTGTTTGGCAACTGTTTCAGCAGATTCGAAACGATGCATCGCACTCCAGCTTAGATGCAGCAGCAGCCTCTTCCACGACCAGCAGCAGCAGCAGAATGGATACAAACGCAACAACAACTGCTACCAGCAAACTTTCAAATTATGGCCAAAGCGAAGTAGGTTTCCAACTAACTACAGCAACGACTGCTATTAGAGATTATAGAGAAGTAATGGTAAAGTTTAATTTGTTGTTTGTTGAAATTGTAGTTTGAGGGACAGAAATCCGCTGGCCAAATGTCCATCAGTAGTGAGCCAACGGTAGTGACCAATGCCAGTCGTCCAAATAATTTGTACCACGGCACTTGGCCCGTCGAAAAGACCAATATGTGGACTTCGGAACCCGCAAGCAATGAAAATCTTCATCTCAGAACGCATCATAATATCGTAAGTCTTGGTCTCCTTTTTGGTCTATTGCTTTTTAGATCTTTTCTTGGTGGTTTTAAATAGTAAATTAATTAAATTCGACTTAAAAATAATAATTAAATGCGGAAAAACTAATTAACTTTTAAAAAGTTTATAACATTCCAAATAGATATTTTTAAGTTGATATTAATTAATTTAAATAAATTATTTTAGCTTGTTTGATTTTTAAAATAAAAAAACTAAACTAAAAAACTACAGTTAATGCTACAAAAATATATTTCAATTTAAATAATCAGTATAAATGATTATTTTAAATTAATTGAATTCTCATAAAACAATCTATTTGAAATAATTATAAACTTTTTCTTAACTTAATTATTTTTTATTTAATTCAAAAAAATCAAAACTTAAAGGATCAACAAAGTGTGCGAAGCTTCGCATCTTCTTCCGGCGGAGCCCCACTGGACGGCGTCTTGGGCAGCAGCCCTGAAGGTTTATCGAGGCGCTCGATGCAACAACTGGAAGCCAAAGTCGACATGGTTTACAGCTTGTTGGCAATGTTGGGCGGCCAGGAGCATGCCGATATGGGCGACACATTGCTGGCACTCAGCACCAGTTCCGAAAGTTGTTTAGCAATGCGTCAATCCGGATGTATTCCACTCCTGGTGCAATTGGTTCAGTCCGATAAAGATTCCGAGACGCGCAAAAAAGCCTCGCAAGCGCTGCAAAATTTAGTCTATTCTCAACCGGACGAACGTCTCCGCAAGAAGGAGACGCGCGTCTTGAAGTTGTTGAATCAAGCGCGCGGCTATATTGAAGCATTGAGGAACAATTTGGAGTTTGAAGTCGATGTGACTTCATCTGGCGAGAACCAAGATACCGGTTTAAATGATCAGGACCGGCATCCGGTACCAATAATTGCCAATTTAATGAAGCATTCTTTCGATGAGGGACACAGGCAGGCTATTTGTCAATTGGGCGGCATTCATATCATTGCTTCTCTTGTGGAAATCGAACATTCGCTGCATGGAAGTACCACTGATAATCCGCAGTGTATTCTTTTGCGACGGTATGCCTGTATGGCACTGACGAATTTAACGTTTGGCGATAGCGGAAATAAAGCTCTGCTTTGTTCGTTTCGCGAATTTATGCGGGCTTTGGTGGTGCAATTGCAAAGTCCCAGCGATGAATTGCGCCAAGTTACTGCTAGCGTTTTAAGGAATTTATCTTGGCGCGCTGATCAAACCAGCAAAGATATTTTAAGAGAGGTCGGTACTGTTAGTGGACTCATGAAAGCTGGTATGATGACCAGTAAAGAGAACACCTTAAAGTCAATACTGTCAGCTTTGTGGAATTTATCGGCGCATTGTACGGAAAACAAGTTGGAAATTTGCGCAATTGAAGGAGGATTAGGGTTCTTAGTCGAAATGTTATCTTATAAGGCGCCATCGAAATCTTTGACCATCAACGAAAATGCTGGTGGTATTCTGAGGAATATTTCTAGCCAAATTGCGGTTCGTGATGACTACCGCGAAATACTCAGAGGTCATAATTTCCTGCAAGTACTCTTGGAACAACTAAAAAGTCCAAGTTTAACAATTGTAAGTAATGCTTGCGGTGCCCTGTGGAATTTATCGGCGAAAAATCAGGTGGATCAAGATGCTTTGTGGCAAATGGGCGCTCCGGCAATGCTCAGGAGTTTAAACGATTCCAAACACAAGATGATTGCTACTGGTTCCAGTGCTGCTTTGAAGAATTTACTGAATTCCCGACCGCAGCACAGTTTGGTGCCAACGGTGGATGCTACAGCAAAAGCTATGGATTTACCAGTTTTGCCCACTTTGGGCGTTAGAAAACAAAAGGCACTGCTCCGAGATTTGGATGAGAATTTATCGGAGACTTTCGAGACTTTGGAACGCGAATCCCCAACTAAAATTTCGCCGGAGGAACAGTTTTCCTTTGAGAAAACCGTGTCCGTTGTTGAGAAGAAGAAACCGTCGAATGATAAGGTTGTTGCGCGTTCGGAAAGTCGCGAATTCGGAACGCGCAACGATTATCATAAAAACGTCGAGAAAGATTTGGTAAACGGTTTTTCGAATCTCAGTGTAAGTGTTGATCAGCCATCGACAAGTTATCATCAAAAAGATACGAAAAGCAGGTCTTTTGCTGGTAGTAATAATATGTTTATCACCACCAGAGATTCAAAAAGTAATTATTTGTCTGGTCAAAATTATCCTGGCTTTTCCGATGAACAAGAGCAGCCCATTGATTATAGCAAGAAGTATACCAACAACAAAATCCAAAAGTTTCGCCAAGAAAAGAAGGCAAACTATCAATACAAGGAGAAAATGAGCAAGAATTACGGAATGTATGCGGAAACTGATCTGGATCAACCAACTGACTATTCCTTGAGGTACGCTGAAGATGATTCCGGTTCGGATTGTGATAAGAAAGACTCGGAATTCGTACAGGACACAGTGAAGACTTACTATACTGAAGGAACACCTTACGATACCCCCATCAACTTTTCAAATGCCACTTCTATGTCCGATCTGAGAGGCGACATTGATAATGATAAATCAAAGGATAAAAATAAGAAGAAAGCACCGCTGACGCATCTAGATGAAAAAGATCATTGTTCCGTTGAAGATATAACCGATTTGGATAAGGAGAAATCAGCGGCAGTCCCTGGAAGCGAGTTCAGTTCCGGTTTAATGTCGCCGGAAAAACCAGTAAAGTACTGCGAAGAAGGTACGCCCGGTTACTTTTCCAGAGTCAGCAGTTGCGGATCTTTGAATTCAATGTCTGGCAAACCAAAGAAGGAATCCAATACTCCTCCTTTGGTGGAGAACAATAAGAAGTTACCGGCAGCAAGTGAGAAAGCTGTTAAATTTGAAAGCAGTGTGAATTATGCGGAACAAACGCCGCTGATGTTCTCCCGATCGAGTTCTCTGGCTTCTCTGGATAGTGTTGAACAGCACTCGATACATGATGACCGCAGTTCCATTGTTTCCGACTTTAGTCGGCTGACCAGTGGAATTGTATCGCCGAGTGAAATACCTGATAGTCCTACGCAAACTGTTCCTCCAAGCCCGAGACCTAGGAAAGCTGCATCGGAAGACTACCCTTCGACTTCTAGGTTTAACAGGAGTTGCGTTGATGGCAGACCGATGCCTGCTCCAAGAAGTATTAACAGATCCAGTGTCTTTGAAGATCGCACCATGAAATTCAAAGAGGAAAGCACGCCGGTGCAGTTTTCCACCGGTACCAGTATTAGTAGTCTTACCATTGATGACCACGATGAACCGATTGGTGGAGACATCCGAGTCCAGAATGCTACCGCTGCATTTGTTGAGGAATCCGGTGAGAAGCAGGATGTACAGGAAAAGTGTGCGGACAGTAGTTCCGAATATAATGAGCAGTTGTCTGATAACGAGGAGGATAACGACGAGGATGACCATATTTTAGCGGATTGCATAAGCATTGGAATGCAGAACAATAGGTAAGTCTCAGTATATTGCAAATTTTGATATTAAATATTCTTTTTTGTTTCTAGACATAGGCAGTCCAGATCTGGCAGTCCCATGGCCAGTAAAATTCCATCGTTTAAACCCATGCAGAGACCTGGTAGTGGTATACCGGTTCCCCGAAGTGGCATTCCCACTTCCCGACCATGTTCTAGTAAAACTTCGCAGCCTGCTTTGAATTCAGACACGCTACGTACTTATTGTACAGAAGACACTCCTGCTTTAAGCCAAGCAGGATCGCATTCCGATCTAAGTGTTTTGTCCATTCAGACTGATCAGAAATCAATGCGCAAGGATTATCTATCGGATGATAGCAGTAATTTATCCGGAGATAATGAGAATATTTTGGCCGAGTGCATTCAATCCGGTATGCCAAAAGCAAAAGTTGGTAAGCCACTTCCGGCTTCTAGAAATTTAAATTTAAACAGCAGCACACCGGTTAAACCTTTCGGTAATTTGGTACAAGAATCGGAAAGGAAAATGGGTCTGCAACAGCAGCAGTATTTTGGTGCTGTCGATGAAATTGCTAATTTTGCTGTGGAAAACAGTCCGTGCCAATTTTCCCTTAGGTCTAGTCTAAGTGAAATTACAGTTGATGGCAGTATAGCAGGTGGTTTAAGGTAAGCTAACTTTTTTGGAATTCTTTAATGGTGTTGTTACTAAGAAATTTCCATGGTAGGACAATGGGAGAAGGCGAAAGCGAACCAAAGAGTCTTCAAAGTAAGCAAAGCACTCCTGGTCCCAGTGTTCACAACACTTCGGTTAATAACGAAAGCCGTCAGTTGTCGCGCCAAGGATCGCTGTCTTCCCTCAGTGTTGAATCCTTTGGTTCCGGTGACGCAGAGCAGGCCCTTTTGGATCAATGCATTTCTTCCGGTATGCCGAAAAGTAAGCAAAATGTGACGCCGAATAAAGGTGAGAAACCTATTGGAGTTGCCACAAAGCAGTTCAATCAATCGGTTTCTTATACTGGCAAAGAAAAGGAAAACAATGTTGTCGATGAAGCGCCAAAAAACGTAAATGCTGCGTCTGTTGTCGAGAACACCAAAGCAGTGGTTCGGGCAACAGGCGACGAAGAAGAAAAGTGCGCTCTCGCACTAGACCAGAGTTATCTGGATTCATCACCGGTCAAGTCGTCGCATACCGAAGAGAACTTATTGACCGCTCTAACGAAGAGTGGCTGTGAGAAATCCCTAGGGAAAATCCTGGATAATAGTTTTACTAATTCGTCGTATTCGAATTCAGATAATTGCGCCAATTTGGATAAATCCGAAGACGAATTAAAGCCGCCGACCGTTGATAGCAGAATGTTGGATCCGGATGCCATGATGGAGTCACTCGATAGGTTTACCGCGGAACTTGTATCGCAAGCAACGCAAAACAAAGAAGAAAATAAGATTTCCTCATCGATCAATGCAGATGGTGATACTTGGAACGATGACTTGACTTTCCCAAGTATTTCCGGTGAAGTTCCCGAAGTTGTTACTTTCGAAAGCGAACCTGTTAAGCCACCAGTTGTTATTGATGGACCTCCTTCTAATGATTTTTCATCATTGAATTCCAGTACGATGACTGATTCAACGATAATAGCTATGGAAGCCATCAAGATGGTTTCGAATATTCAAAAAGGGGAGATGACCAAGAGTGGTACCAGTGTCGGATCACTGGAATTGGAGAACATTCAACCGCCTTCTCAAATGAATTCCATAAGCGGAGCCGTTGATATGTCAAAGAAGAGTCCGAAGGTAATACGCAAGAGATCAGTACCGGCTGGTTTAATGGTCCGAAGGGCTTTGAGTAATTCCCTGAATCAGTGCGGCAGTTTGGAAAATCTGATTGCCAATAATAGTCTAACAAATTTGGAGCAAATCAATCAGCCATCGTTGATGGGCGAAGTGATTGATATGGATGGCAGTTTGGTAAGTGTCGCCAGTATTTCTAGCGATAACGGTGATTTTTCAAATGGCCGCTTGTCGTTGACGGACAAACCGAATCCTATTTTTAATATAAAACAACCAATGTCGCATCTACTGAGCTCGCAATTGACCAGTTTAACTGCGGCCGATTTGGAAAATGTTAATCCGCCGTCGTTGTTCAACGAGGTGACCGATATGTGCAATTCATTGGCCGATGCCGCCACAGAGAATATGGAGACTACCTTCGAGGATTGCAATACCTATTGTGATGTTACTGAATTTTCCGATGCGAATAGCATAACGCCAATTCAGTCAGATATCAGTAGTGCCGAATCGACGCCGAAAAAGTCGAAGGGTTTGACGCCCAAAGATAGACGCAACATGTCCAAAGAAAGGTACATGACTTATACGGTGGACCCTGTGCAATTGGCGCAGCAAAGGGATGACGATTCGTCTACGGACGATTACCGAAGTGCATGTGCTAACAGTGAAAGCTTTAAGACTGCTAATAACGAAACCTACGTTAATGCTGTGGTTGAAACTTATTCGACGGCTACTTTTACTCGTAGTCCTAGTAAATTGACTCCTAAAGATCGAAGACAGCAGGATGTGTCGCGTTATCAGACTCAGGTAATTCTTATTTTCCTTTTTTTTTTAAGCTTAGTTCTTTGGATTTAATTAATTGGAAATTGAAATTAAATTTGGGCAATTGCAGGTGATGAAACCAAACGACTTGGCACCCGTAATCCAAGGGGAATCTGAAAGTCCTCAATCCTCGCCGATGAAGAGCCGCATTGGAGTGCGGAAAAACTTGTTGCAGAAACGATCCGAGAATAAGGATCGATACAAAACGCAAACAATAATGGACAGTAGTGCGTTGACCATTACGCAATCATCAACCAGTTCAACGGACTTCCAATTACTGGTCCAACAAGAGGCTAATTTAGTCTTAAAGTCTTTAAACGATCCTCGCAAACACGAGGAACTAATGGATGAAACTTTAAGTTTAGTTTCAGACGATTCGGAACCGAATTCCAGGTGTTCTTTAACTTATCGAACATATCGCAAAAATTCTAGCAGCAAAATTACACCTAACATGCCGGTTATTGATCCTGCACCAGCAGCAGCAGCAGCAATAGATTCTGATCAAATCTGTTTTAGTTCGGAAGACGAAAGACATGCAGGCGTTAAACCGAAAATTGTAAAACCTTTGGAGAAACCGGCTGAAATTGTTTCTCCATCGCAGGACAAAGCAATTAGAGGTCGCCGGAAACTTTTATATTCGAAAGCCATCAAAGCGCCGATTCAAAGATCGGTTACGCCACCGAGGCAGCCGAAAATCGGTGCGGCTAAACCGCCAATGCCGAAATTGCAAAAAGCAAAAACAGCACCCATATCACCCTCTTTGCAGCGCGAAGGGACTTTTACGAAGGACGAGAAGAAGAGTAAAATTCCCACTACGGGGTCCTCTAGTGGGATTCCCAGGACTGCTTCAGCTTCCAGGATTGCGAAGCCTTTGTCGGTGGTGCAAGGGCGCAGTAAATTGCCAGGACCTGCTTCCAGGACTGGTTTGGTAAAGAGTGCCAGTTCGGATCGGGCATACAAACCGAGTCCTAGTCGTTTGTACAGTAGGTCTCCTAGTGTGGACAGTAGCAGCAGAAGCCAGCAGCAGCAGCAGCAGCAGCAAGTGCTGAAGACGTCGCCGACTTCATCCAGTAGTCCTACCAATGGCGCTGTCAAGAAAACAACGCCTAATCCTACCAGTAAACAGATAACCAGTAGGATTGCCAGTTTGTGGAAGCAAGTGGAACAAAATAAGAAGAAACAAGTGCCGAAGAAAGATACTCGCGTTTGGATCCAAGCGAATGGTGTGCCCGATGCGGCACCTGTAGTTGATACGTGCCATAATTCTGATTTTTAAAGCAGTTTTTAAGTAAATTAAAAAGGTTTTAGTTTTAGTTTCCTATTGGTACTGTTCCACTGAATCTTGGTGGAACAGTGTGCTTTTTACAGGATGTTTTAATTAAAATTTTAGTCATTTTTATTTTTAGAAGAATTAATTGGTATAAATTCCTGATTTTTAAAGAATTTAAAAAAAAATGTAAAGTTATTTACATTTTTTTATTATTCTACCTAAGAACAGTAATTTTTCTAAATATAAAAAATCAGTTTTAAGATTAACAAAAAAAAAATTAAGATAATTTTTAATTAAGGCACCCTGTATGCTAGTTTTAGCTACAATTTTTGCATATTATATCGTCCTTCGCATATAATATTGTTAAATATTGAATTGCAAAGAGCATTTCGTTAGTTGCAAAAGTTTTGGAAACTGATTGCGAGCATTATACACCAAAGCATCCAAAAATAATGCGCGCATTTCCGTCTTTCCTTCTCTTGCATTTTCTTTTTAATTGATATTCTAGTCCAATTTATATAAAAAAAAGAAGAAGATAAAAACACAGACACTTATACAACACTCACACACATTTAAAGACTGTATGTTATAATTAAAAATTAAGTATAGTACTTAATGAACGCTTGATGCGCATTTTAAGTGTTTTCGCTTTATGTTACTTTAAGCAGATTTATATTTAGATTTATTATTATTGGTTCTTCAGATACTATAAGTAAGATACTGCATAATATAAATTACGTGACACATTTCGCATTTTTTTGTGTTTTTGTTTTATTAGTGGTTTTTATTATTTGCATGATATGCAATTTTTGCTATGATTTAAACTTACAAAAATAAATAAAACTTAATTATCTGTCATTATTATATAATTATTAAAAACAAACAAACAAACAAAAAAAGAAAACAATAAAAATTATGCATTTTCCGAAAGTGTCACTCTAAATTTACATTTCATTCAAATATTTAATTTTAAACCTTTTGAACATTGAAAAACTTGCAAAGGAAAATTATTAAAATGTTAACTTTTAGAAAACTAATGCCGGAATTTGCCAAAAGGTGTTTTGCAAGTTTGGGTGGTGTTCCTCCTAAGCCCAATTTGAAATATCAGCTGAAAAGGGAACCAAGAGAATTTAAGTTTTCGCTTATCGTTGACAGGGATGGATATAAGAAGAAGGTGGGACATATTGAATTCGAAGAAGTTGAAGACAATGTGTATAAATTGACCAACACCAAGGTCCCGGATGAGATGCTTGATTTTGGTTTTACAAATATTTTAGCTAAAGTTATTACGTCCAATTCATTGATTAATTGAGCAGGTAATTTACTGGTGAAATTTGCAGGAAACTTTTGATTACATTGCCAAAAAGGATGGCCGCATTTTATTAGGCTGTTCGAAATTGCGTGAGTTTTATTTGGAAAAAGAGAATTCCAAGAAGTATGCTAAGATCGTACAGGACATCGAAGAAGAAAATGCTGAAAAAAAAGAATGAATGAATAAATGAAGAAAGAAAAATCAGGGTCAGGGTTTCTTTTCTTTTTATTTCATTATTTTTTTTTAACTGATTTAATAAATTGGGCCTTTGATATATTTAATTGTTACTTTAAAAATCCGGTTGCAGTGAAGCGTAACGTCCCTATTACTACAACCACTTCCGGTTTGTGTTTTTGTTTGGTTTCGTAAGAGCTGAGTGCGTATTGTTTTTATTTTCTAACGTTTACTTGCAATTTGTTCAAGTTTTTTTTTGTTCAAATTTCTTTTTAACAGTTTTTCTTGTAGGAAAACAAAGACAAGAAATTAAAATTCAAAAAGTTCAAAATGATAATGCAACGGGCTTTCCTATTGGTTCTCAGAGGAAAATCCATGATGGCCGCCATATACAGCCAATAAAATCTCATTAAACAAAAAAACAAAAGTAATTAACCGGCTTTCCTATTGGTTCTCAGTAGATAATTCATGATGGCCGCCAGTAACTACCAATGAAAACTTATTTAACAAAAAACAAAAGTAATTAAAGGTGAAATATGATTTGTTTTCCCATTATTATTATTTATTACAGCATAAAGCGCGAAATTTAAAGTTTCAATTTCAAATAGCAGCCTCTTGGAAAAACTAACTTTTTTAAAGGTGAAAAAAAAACTTTAAATTGTTAAAATCACAATACATCTGTAATTTACCATCCAACAAAATACGAACAATCGAAGCATTATTTAAGAACAATTCGCTAGAGAATTAAGACAAAAAAAAAGGTACAAAATCTGTAAAAATGTTTTATTGTTATTTTACTTTGTAGTTTTGTACAAACAGTTGTTGTTGCAGAAAAAATCAGACATTTAATAGAGAAGAGAAGAGAAAAAAAGGCGCAAATATACTTGTTATAAGTTTATTCTCCACTTCATGCTCTGTTAATTGCAATTTCCTTCCTGTGTGCATCCATCGATGGATACCCCTGCTTCATCGAAACAACAAAAGCGGTCACTTTTGAGCAAAGGTAAACATTCAACGCTCAGTTTTCATAAAGTTTATATTACATTACCAGACATCAGTATCAGTTTTAATCGTTTGGAATTTTTCTTTTTAAGGATTCGGTGTTAAATTGTAGTTTTTCGAAGGATATCACGCGCTAATTGTTTATGCAAAGAGACAATGGATTATTCAATGAGTGAAATTAATGTAATCGTAATGTAGTAATTTGCTGTTTGGAATTTCGGTCAGTGTTTCTTCACCGGTTTATCAGAAAACAATGTTTTAGTTTTAATTTAGTTGATGAAATAGTTTTTCGTGTTTTTTTCAATTACATCAATTTAATTAAATCATTAATTTAGTTTTAATTTAAAAAAATGGTTTCTTTGGGAGGAAGTAAAGCCATTTTAACGTTTTTTAATTTTTTACTTTTGGTAAGTTTTTTATTTTGTTTTAAAATTAAATTTTAATACAGAAAGTTTTTATTTTTATTTTTAAAGTCTGTTTTATTGGAAAAACCTGTATATTTAGAGATATTGATATTAATTATAATTATAAAGTATGCTTTACGATTCGCACAATTTCACTAGAAAGTTGTGCCTCTATTGATTGATGAAATCATTGCAAATAAATTTTCATTTTTCCTTTAATAAACAACAGGTAATCTAACATTTAAATAAATAACAATTTCCACGTAATTATTAGCTAGAAAAAATAATCATTTAATTTCTAAAACATTTCTTTTTCTACTTTTCTGCTTTGTTTTGTTTTCATATTTAAATGAAATTTTAAACATTAAAATTTAAAATCAAACAAAACTTTAATTTTTTTAAGTTTAAAAGCAGTTTAAAGTTTTAAATAAAAAAATTAATTAATAAAAAGCAAAATAATAATACTAATAAAGATTGTTTTTAGGCGTGCGGCTGTTCGTTAGTAATAGGAGGCCTAATAATCCTTTTGGATCCAGGACGCGTCTTATTAAGCAGACTCCTAAGCCAAGGACCTCTGACCACTTTGCCACATCCTCTGCTCTATTATTTAGCATTGGGATTTGCCGTCGTGGGATTGGCATTGGCCACAGCTGGCGTTTTGGGCTGTTGGGCTTCCTGTTCTTATAGTTATTGCATGTTGACCATTGTAAGTTTTTAATAGATTTTCTTTAGAATTAATTTTTCGGTTTTGAAGAATAATAATAATAATAGTAATAATGTTTGAAATGTTTTCCAGTATTTCGTAATAATCTTATTGGTTCTGGTGGGTGAGTGCGCCGTTTATGCGCTCGCATGGATGTGGCCTCAGTGCTTGGGCCTGGGTGTAATAACCGACGAGCTCGTTAAAGTGATGCAGAGGAATTACGGAGCAGCAGGACAGGAGCAGTTCACTGCTGCTATTGATTTAGCCCAGACCTATGTGAGTATAGCATACCGTAAGCTATACATTATGCAATGTATTCCACTGTCTTCCTGCTCATCTCATTCTCTGTTCCTGAGAAGAGAAGCTAAGGAAGGTTTCCTGCTTTTTGAAAGATGGAAAGAAATCCTTTTTTACTCTTTTTAAATTATTTTATTTTTCTTGAAGAAATTAATTAGTAAAGAAGTAATTTGCACTGAAATTACAACAATATCTTCAGAGTTAAATAGCGTGAAAATATGACATTTATTTTTTATCTTCTTTAAAAGTTACATTTCTTTTTAAATTGTTTAATTTAAACAAAGCACTTCTGAATTTATTTTCCATGTCAGATTTTAGATATTTTTCTTTAAGTTTTCTGCATTGAAAGCTAATTTTAAAATAAATAGATTAATAAATTACTTTGCAGAAAACAAAAATTAAATTTTATTTTATTTTTTTCTACAAAGAACTTTTCTTTTTATTTTTATTATTAAGTTATTTTTTCTTTGTGAGATTAAAGATTTATTTTTCTTTAGGATTTCTGCATAGAAAAGTAGTTTCAAATTAGTACATTAATATCAATTTTATAGCAGAAAGCAAAATTTAAATTAAAATTCAGTTTTCAATTGATTTTTCTCTTTTCTTTTCTTCTTTAAGAAAAGTTTTTATTTTCTGTGTCAAATCTAAGATCTTTTTCCTGGAGTTTTCTACAAAGGAAAGTAGTCTATTTAATAATAATAAAACACATTAATGATCTGTTTTTATTAGTTGGAAACTAAAACTAAATAAATTTCACAGTTTAGCTGTTGCGGAATTCTCTCTTCAACAGAATTCGACGCTTCCTTATGGCGTCTGAAAGCTTTGGGGCCTAAATTATTGGTGCCATTAACCTGCTGCAAATTGGACAACTACGAGCAACCTACTTCCTATCTGGACCCGAAACCGGTCAACGCCACTTTGTGCCAGGCACCGGAAACCGGACGTCAACAAGGATACAGACATATCGATGTACTAAACACTCAGAAAACTCCCTAAACTTTTTTATTAACTTAAGAAGAAGAGTCTAAATCTTTTTGAATTTATTTAAAGATCCAACAGAAAGAAATTAATTGTTTTGCCTTGTTTTAGAAAGGAAAAAAGTATAAAATACTAAATGGTTTCTTTTTAGGGTTGCGGAGAACATTTGGAGCTGTGGTTTAAACAGCAGTACATCCTGTTCCTTTTCGTGGGCCTTGTGGTGGTCCTGGTGGAGTTTTCGGTCCTCTTAGGAATCATTTTAGCCTGTACGAAACTGTACAGACACAAGCATAGGATTGGCGACGACGACATCAAAACGGAATTAAAAGAGATCCCAACTATGATCAATAGGGAGATTAATCCGACGCTGCCGCCGCCGGAATTTTACAATACTTTCAAACGTTATCCTTACAGTTTCAGCAACCATGCCTATTCGATGAGCCACAGTTTCCGCAGAAACTACAGACTCACCGATAAGGCATGATGGTTAATTAAAGGCATTTACAAGCCTAAAAATACTTATGATGTTGAGTCCATGCTGTGGTAAACTTAGCTTTTCTTAGATTATATCGATTTATAATGATTTTTGCATCATACTTTTTAAAATATAAGATATTTTTTTAATTATAGAGAACTGATAAGTATTTTATTTGTTTTTCATTTCATTTAATTCCATTAAATAAGTTTTTCTTTGAAAATTCAAAGAAAAATTAAAGCGGTCATTCAGCAGGAAATTTAAATTTACCGCTGAATCCTGCGGAAATGTTGCATTGGTTGCCTATATTACTTTTTCTGATTTTTAAATAATAAATATTGATAAATTCATTAAAATTCTACTCGAATGCATTATAAAGTTCTTCATAATTGTATTATTGAATGTTTTTGCTTAACAGCTTTGTATTACTGCAATTAAATCAAAATATTTCAATTAATTGAGCGGCGAATGAATGTTGATTGCGCATGTGCGAACGGGCTGTTGCTGTCCCCTTTGCGATTCAAATCGGAGGGCAGGTGGCAGTATATTCCCAGCACACGCTTAGAGAAAATGGCTGCGTTATGCAGACAGCGAAAGTGAGTCGTACCGTTCGGTTGTTCGTCTCGTTGCAGTGCATTGCAGTGCACCAGTACTCCGATTATAAATCGCGTTTTCCGGTTTTCCCACCACCAACAGCAACCACTGTTTGACAAGTAAACAATTAGCAATTGTTTTGGCAGTTCAGTGATACTTTTAGTGCACTCATTAAATTCGCCTCTAATTTACTCCGTTGATTAACACTGTTCCCTAACCTATAGTGTTTTCGTTGCATAGTCTATGTAAACTTCTTCGAAAATCCGTAAAGATTACAAGTGTACGCTGTAAGTGAATTAAAAGTTATTGAGAGGAAACGATTGCGTTGGACGTTGGGCTTCCCTGAATGAAGACAACCTGTTAGTAGTGTGTGTGTGCTTTGAAAACTTTGTAAACTTGTTATTTATTCAGCAATTGTTTTTATTTGTTGCTGTAATAATTCGTTAATCGATTAATTAGTTAATGGCACTGAGGAATAACAATAAGATGCAAGATGCATATGGATACTACGCAAACAAAGTGTGATTCTTAAATATTTCGGTAAGTAGTTTTTTATTTTGTTTTCCCCAGTTTTGTTTTTATCTGTTTCTCTGTACGTAACTGTGTGCACTGATAATAATTTATTTGTAATTGTTTTGAAGGATGGATTTGCGTTTAGGAGAACGCAAAAGAAGAACCGCATTAATTGAGATGTGAGATCGGGTGAAGAGAGACAGCAAGGAGGTGATCACTACACCCTGGATCGAGGAGGCCCCGGCCCGGGGGGTTGTTTAGAGGGTGGCGTACCCCCTGTAGCCCCCCAGCAGCCGGGATTGTCACCGCTGCATCCCGAAGTCATCCCCCCGAAGAGACAGGCTGTCGTGGACAGGTGGGTCTCTTGCTAAAGATTTATCGCTGTTTGTTATTATGTGGATGGATTTAGGGTGGCTGCTTCCCCATCCTCTGCACCCCTATCGTATTCTACTTATATACTCAAGGTTCCCTTTCATTTTGGGCTTTTTTTTCAGTTCTTTTTTTTCTAAACCGTTAACCTGTGCAACTGTTAAGAAAAATTCCACTTTGCTTTTGATAAATTCCAAAGTGCTTTGTTTTAGTTATTAAATTTAAATATTATAAAAATTAAGTATTTCTTCAAAAACTGGAAAAAAAGTTTCGATGTGCAGAGGTAGTTTAGTTGTAGGTGGAAGCAATAAGGTAACCCTAAATGCCTAAAGAAGAAACGAGTCCAGCGATTATTATATACCTGCTGCTCCTACATAAAACTACCTAAATACTACCGCTTTAAATATATATTATATAGTTGTATGGATTGAGCAGAAGAAGACGAAGAAGTTGAAGACGAAGGTATAAAGCACAGACCTGTTTGGTTTAATAATAATAATATAGACTGCACGGCAGTCAAAGCGCAACGAAAATTTATTCGTTAAAAGGAGCAGAGCAGCAGCAGCAACAGTCTTTTTCGAAAAAAAAAAAAGAAGAGGAAAGAAAAAATACTGATTTAATTAGTAAACTCATACTTAAAGTTCAGTTTCAGTGTTATATTGTCTTTAACACACTGCGGCGAGGGTTTATTACAATTTTTATTATTGCGCGACAGAAACCGGTCTTACACGCTGAGACCTGAGGAGACACCAACCATATACACCACACACAACAGGAACAGCAAGCAGACACACATATTTAATGTGCAACAGTGTGTTGTTTCAAGTTCTTCGTCATTGTTTCGCGCCGGTCTACATATCTGAAAACTCATTCGAATTGAATTCAATTAAGGTGACATTGGCTGACGTAATTTCCGGATGCAAATTTCGTCCCTCCGACACCCAATTCAATCGATCAGCAGACGCGCAGAAATTTTCCATTTCTTTCAACACTTGTTTTTCGGTTATTTTGCAAATTTCTCAAGAAAACAATTATTTTAAAACTTATTTTTTCCTTTAAAAACTTGTTGAAAGATTTGTTTCCAAATACTTTTTAATTAGTTTTTTTTTTAACTTTAAAAAATGTAATGTAGCTAACTTTGTTTTAAAACTTTCAGTTAAATGAAAGATAATGTTGCTTAGTTACACAGAATTTATTTCGTTCTATGAATGTGTATAGGAAAAGTGCGAATATTTGCGACGCGATAAAAAACAATACATGTATATCTAATAAATATTTCGCGTCTTTGAATTTTATGCGCCGTTTGCCATTTTACTTACATGTGTGTTTGTATATTATATATTTGATAAAATTCAAGGTTGAAATTGTTTAAAAGCGCGTTTCATTAGCAACAACAGTTATAATTTCGTTATTGAACTGGTGCGAATTTTTGCATCTATTTTAAGCTGCAAAATGTCTCTAAATGTTAGCTTTTTTTAATTATTACTTAATAGTAAAAAAATATCAATTACTTTAATCTGAAAATTAAAATCTTAAAATTTGAGTTTTGTTTGGTTAAAGTAATTGATGTTTTAATCTTTGAAAATAATTTTTTTATGTGGAAAAACTGTTAAAGAACTAAAAATTAAACGGGAAAAAAAAGGAAAATGTCTTAACATTTTTTAAAATTATATTTGTTGAATAAATCAATTACTTTAATCATAAATTAAAATATTTTCAAATTAAAGAAATTAGACAAATTAAATTTAAAAAAAATAATACTTTGTTTCCGGTTTAATTTTTATTTTTAACAATTTTTCGAAATATAAAAAAAATGAATTTTTAGGTTGTAAATAATTTATATTAAAAAAAAAATAAGATATAAATTTTTCAATTGTATAAATAATTGTAATTATTGCTTGCAGACTTCGTCGAAGAATCGAATCGTACCGCAGAAGGCAGAACGACTGTATGCCACGCTTCGACCAATCGTTCAACGGGCTCTGCGAGCAGAATCACCAGGACACACAGCTTCTGAAGCAGCGGTACCTGGAGCCAAAGACCAAACGTCCTGCGAAACCGAAGGATAAAAAGCAACAGGACACTATACAAAGTAGCGTACACGTGGTGAGTGCATTATTTTTATCTTCACCTCCCTCATTTAATTCTTCTTCTTCATTACATAACATTTAAAAAAAAAGTCTTTTTTGACTTTTGTGCAGTTTTTATTGTTCATATACAGGCACTTTATTACTTTGTCGGTTGTTGCATTAGTGTTGCTGTTGCATAGTTTTCTTGTGCGCGTTGTTATTCATCCTAAACACCGTTAATCCTGGTGCAGCGAGCAAGTAAAGTGCACCGAGCAATTTAACTGCTCAATTAAAACGGTAAAATGTATTACGGATTATTGCGAATAATATGCCAGTTGTTAAATTCTAGCCAACATATACTCACTCACTCTTGGAGCGAGTGACTGAGTGAGTACTCTGATGCTGCCAGCTAGGGTAATAACCGTCTAACTGTCGCCTCTTTCTGTGCAAAAAATATTTATTGTACGGTATAAGTTTCCTCTTCTTTTCTTTTTTTTTTTTTTTACTTTAAATATTTTCCTTGGGAGGAAATGAAGTTTTTGTTTTGCTTTTGGAAAACTTCTTGCGATTAATGATATATTTTTTCTATAAGGAATAATAATAATAAGTGAAATTTTAGTATTTAAAAATTAAAACTTTCAACTTTAAAAATCAGTTTTTTTTAATGTTTACTCTTTAAAAAAATTTCCAATGCAAATGCAAATCATTTTAAATGATGCAAAGAACTTACATATAATGTTTTATCTCAAAAATATAAATGCAAATTAACATTGAATTGATATTTTACATTAGCAAATCTCTAAAATAAAAAACTGTTTATGAAATTCAGATATATAAAAAACACTTAAAATTTGTTTTTTCATTAGAAAGCACACTTAGAATAGAATGCTTAGAATGTTTATTTAAAAAGGAGAAGCAGTAGGAAAATTAAATAAATTTATTTATTATTTATCTGCTGATGAAAAAGTGACAATATATAAGTAAAAGGAATTTTCCGGTGGGCGATCAGGGGGGCAACAAAGACGCGCACAATTCTCGCGAGTCGCTCTCTTCGAAGGGATGGATAATATTGTGTGACGCGGGGGATGAAATCCAATCGATAATCTGCTGCCTCTGCTGCTGCTGCCATAGGTCCCTCTTTCATGCTTTTCGTTCCTCACTTCGGTTCTGGCTTTAGCTTTAGGTTTAATTTCCAAAAGTGCATCTTTCTTTTTGTAACACACTAAAAAGTGATTAATAATCACTGATTACAGCATTACAGTATTGATTTCATATAGAAAAATCTGCTGAAAAACTAACTTCTTTTAATGACATTTTTTAAATTTCTTCTGATGTATTGTTCTTAAATGAATTTTTAATTATTTATGTTCATAAAATTACTGTTAAAATAATAAAAACAATGTTGTTACGAGCACGTGCACTGCAGCCAATCAGCGTGAGTTGTTTAAACTCATTCGAAGTGTAATCTGAGCTGTCATTGGCTCTTACGGGGAAATCCATGATGGCCGCCACGGAATCCCCTTAGCAACCGCTTGGATTTCCCTGACAACGGCTTTCTCGCTTGGTTCATTAAGAAAAACAGTTTTCTTTTGAATTAATTTCATCATTGCTTAATTATTTTTTAATGTTTTTAATGTTTTTCTTTGACGTGCTTCAGATTCGTTTTCCTTATTAATTATTAACTTGTTTATTAGCCTCGGTTTTGTTATTATTATTGCTTTATTAGCAATTGAAAATTAAACTTCTCGTATGAATTTTTTTAAATATCTTTCGCTGTTTTAAAGCAAATAACTTTTCTTAAAAGCAATAAATTAAAAGAAGTTCTTCTTCTTCATCTTTTAGTAGTAAAAAAGAGTTAAAATATTAGTTGTTTTTATTATTATTTACATTTACATTGAAAATTTAACAAAAGAGAGAAACGAATAGAATTTGTAACGGAATCCAATAGTTACAAGTCTTCTTCTGTTTGTTAAGTGTTTGTAATGTTTGTATTATGTCACTTCCGCGCATTGAATTTTTCCATAGAAAACTTGGTGCGTAATTTAATGCACACTGCGCTCTCTTAAATGCATTTATGTATTCGCAATTGAAGGCCGATAACATAAAAATCAATGACAACAAGATTTTTTATTTTCCTATTTGGAATGCAAGTGTACATTATTCGATTAGATATAACACTTTTCATAACAATACAGGGTCTTGTTCTTTTTAAATAATTAAAAAAAAAAAAAAAACTTTAAAAACTTATTAAAAACAATTTAAAAAAAGTAATACAAGAAAAAATGTCAGTAAAACTTTAAAAGAACAAAACACTTAACGGTTTTTCTACGATTTCTTCAACCTTATAAAAAAAAGCGTGTACTCTATGGTCTCTATTCTCTTATCTCATATTTCCATCGAACAAATCTACATAGCTGTATAGAGAGACAGAGGAGACTCCTTTGCCTTGCTTTCTGTCTTTTCTGTATCATCGAACGTCTGCTGGATATGCGTTGAAAGAGTCTTCAGCGCTCTAGCTAGCCCGATATATAAATTGTGTGGTGGCAGTGTTCTTCTTCTTCTTCTTCTTCTTCTTCTTCTTGTGGGACGCTCGTTATAACCAGTTCTTCAGGAGGAACGCAAGTGACAAACAAAGAGAGGCTCGTGTTGTTGCTTTTGCTTCTGTTGTGTGTTGTGTGTGCGCTCTTGCTATTCTTCTTCAAATCGGCCCCCAAAGCAACAGCCGAAGAGATGAAGAAGAGCAGCAGCAACAGCTATGGCACAGGCAAAAATTTATTTATACCTTCTTCTTCTTCTTATTTTTCTTCTTCGACTCTTCTTCGTCTTTTTTTCTTCAGTTTTCTGAATTGTTGCTTGCTTGTTCTTCGGCTTTCAGTTTCTGATCATATAATATAAAATTCTATAATAGCGGTTTCGTTGTAAAAGTGCAGTGTTTGCTGCTTTTTAATTTCTTCTTTCTTTTTTTTTTTTTCATATTAAACGTTGTTTGTGATGTGATGTGCGGTATACAGAAAAGTATGGAAACAATTTCCGAAGCTTTCTCTGCGCCGTTGTTTCACCTTTTCATTTTATTATTATTGTTACTCTGCCGTTGTTGTTTATTGCTATTCTTCGTGGTAAACGACAGTGGCGTGTCCAAATAATATTGTGACTTTCACGTCACTGAATTGCTGCTTGCTATTGTTTTCTACTGCATTTCTTTTTTATATAATTGTTTTTTAAATATTTGCATTTTTTGTTATTTTTTTCATTAAAAAAATAAATAAAATAAAAATAGAATAATTTTCTCAAAGGAAATTAGTACTTTAATTTTTCCACTTATTAAATAAGTATCTAATTAAATAAATAACAATAATTACTTTTTGCAAGCAGTTAGTGCTTTAAATTATAATTATAAATACAATGAATAATTTGAATTTTAGCGCGAAAATTTCTTTTCCTTTTCAAGTAATAAGAAATTTAAAAAGTCTTTAAATTTAAATTGTTTTAAAATTTAAACTTTAATGGCTTTCCAGTTCTGATTCGAATTATTTTTTAAATTCTTACATTATGTTTATTTTTTCATTATTTAGAAACTAATATAAAGTATCGAAGAAGAAGAAGAAGAAGAAGAAGAAGAAGAAGAAGAACAGAGCAAATGCAACAAAATGCATGTGTAAGCAATAGAGCAGAAGTAATGATACTGCTTGCTTTGCTGTGTAGTGAGTGCGCTTAATGAGCGACTGTTTTCAAGAAAAGTAGGTCGGTCTAGAAAATATCAAACTCTAGAATAACAAACTTGGGAAATTAAACAAATCATATTTCATTAAAAATCCAAACAAAGCATTCATTGCACTTTTAATTTTTAATACAAAACAAAACAATGAATTTTATCCACCCTCATAGTTTTAAATTACATGATGGCTCTTAACAATTCCTCTTCTTTTTTTTACCTTGATTTTTTATAATTTTCTTTTGAATGAAAAACAGTTTTCAAGTTTACATTTAACGAATTAAAAATGTTTAACCTGTATGGTAAAATTTAAAGAAAGAAGTAGTTAAAAGTTTTCAAAAAAATGTAAAGAGAAACAAAAAACATCCTAGTCTTTGATTGGCGGTGCTCTTTGGGCTTATTGCTCTTGGGCGCACAAAAAGAAGTAGAAGAAGAAGAAGAAGAAGAA
>JASKGO010001945.1:0-15564 GCA_030556065.1 Holobus sp. GC000080
TTTATGCCAATAATTTGCAAAAGTTGTCCTATGTAAGTATACAAAATTTGGTAAAAATCGGTTGATAAATAAAAAAATGGCAGGGGTGGAACACTTTTTTGTGTCACCCGGTATAATATTTAAGGAGTAGTAGGTCCTCAAAACAAATTTTAACAATTGGGCATAATTAGTTAAAAGGTTAAAAAAAAACATAAAATGGAATGAAAAACCAAGAGACTGACTTGTGATAAGCGCAACGAGTTTTTACAGTTCTTACTTCAGCATAAAGTAGGGAAAAAACTAAACCACGGTGCTATTAACGAAGCTGTAACCGAATTCGAATTTTATGTAAATTATGTACTTATAAAATAATAATGCAAAAAGTACGAAAATTATATAAAAATTTTAAATTAAGTATAAAGTGTCAATAAAATTTATTAAGGTAATATGAATTTGTAAACCATAATTTGCAACAAATTATAAACAGAAATGCATGCCATAATTGGGCCAGGGGGAATAATAAATTCGTTCATTTAGTTCATGTTCATGTTCATGTTCATGTTCAGCAAATAAATATAATTAATCGGAGAGTTTTTTTCTTTTAATTAATTCAGTTCTAATAGGGGAGACAGCAGTTTCCACTGAAATGAATGTGAAAGCGCCGGGCATAGCATCCCGTTTAATGCATTTAATATTTATTTTGATTTTTGATTATTGCTACTTTTCACTTTAATTGGAAATATTTTAATTTATTAATACAAAAATTGCATAATCTTTTAAAAAATTCAAATGAAAACAAACAAAAATTAAATTAAATTAACAAAATTTTCTCAATAACTTTCTGTAAAAAGTAAAAACCATCATTACATGACAAATTATGTATAATTTTTAATAAGTTTCAATAAAATTTATTGAAGTAAAATGTATTTGTACACCAGAACAAGGGACGAAATTTAATCAGAAATTTTAATCATAATTTAATAGGGATAGAGGTAGTAACACTGCATTTTTTAATTCCAAAAACTAATTCCAATAATTAGTAATTTCAACAAATAATCCCAGAACCTAAAAATAATCCAAGAAACTAAATTTTTAATTAATTCGAAGAAATATCAACTTTTTCGCATGTTCCACTTTTTTCGAATAATTCCAAAAAAAACTTTTATTAGCATTTTTATTGTACACTGATTCTGCAAATTTAAATAATTAAATTACCGAAATATTCGCCGACAAAAAAGCATGTGAAACACCTGCGATGAAGTAATTGATTCCCCTGTTTTCCACGTCGCAACGCAGCATTTGAAATCCCTTTCACATTTTCCCGCTCACACGCTTTGCATTCATTCTGATAGAAGTGAATTCGGCGAGTTCACCGAGTTGATTTCAGTTGCATATATACCGTAGCAGCTTTAACTTTAAAAGCAAGGGATGAACAGTAGTGACAAATGAATTATTACATTAAATTATCTATGTACATTAAATTGCGTAATACAGTTAGTGTAAATCATTCAATTTTCATATAAAATTTTGCAAATTACGATGCAGTACTTTCCTCACAGACTGAAATTTAATCGAAAGCATTACTTTACTTGCCCATTGACAAGTAAATTGAAATTCGAACTTTAAAAGTACGAAAATCAATGGGAAACCAATGAAAACCGTTCAATTTTTCCGTCCTCCTCTTCGTTTCATAGATGACAAACACTGAGGACAGTACCATTTTCCTTTGGGCGGCGCTGTAATGTTAACGCACGCATAATGGAACCACTCCGATGGGCAGTCTTCATTATCGCAAGCGACCATGTCGCCATAGGACACCTGGTTGCACAAACAGTATCTGGGTTCGTTGGGATCATAGGTCCATTCTCCCTCGGTTACTTCCTGGCTCTGCACATCAACAGCCGGAGACTGCGGGGCGGAAGTGGCAATGGTCGGTTGGACAACTTGTTGCTGCGTACTAGCCACTGCCTTCTTCTGTTTCTTCTTATTGGACTCCTGAATAGCTTGAAGGGCAGTTTGTGCGGCTCCTGTTATATCTTCAATGGCTAACTCGCTAACAGGCAAACCGGAAATGGCGGCCTCGTAGGTGGCTTTCATGCTCATACTGCGTCTTCCTTGTTGCATCTGTTGGGTTGCTGCAATGGCTTGGGTGGCAGCTGTTGCAATGGCTTGTCCAGCACCCATAAGACCGATATAACCACTTGAGTTATTCGAACTTATTGCCGGTGGATTCGAGATCACAACGTTTGGCGTGGAGGCAACCAAATGTCTGGGTTCTGCTGTTGTTACATTAGAAGAAATGGTAGGTTTTTTCTCCGGATAAGACGCATTAATAGTGGCATTACTATCTCGACGTTTCTCAGCTCTGGGTCGATATCGCTCATATCTATTCTCCTTCTGTGAAGACAATGTTGGAGTTGTAACTGGAGTGTCCAATTCCAAAGAGCGCTTCTCCAGCACCTCTGTAATGCCCTTATTGTCAGCTTCCAATTCACATTTGAACTTGTGCAGTTCAGTATCCAGTTTCCTTAAGTATTTATCTACTAATTCATATAGAGTATTGGCCAAATGGACTTTCTTGTCGGCCTCCTCCAGTGTTTGATAATACTCATTGCGAATACTTTTAAAATGAGCATCTGTGGCTGCGTTCGTGTCAATGTTACGCCTGCACTCACTGAAAAGAGATTTGACCTTTTTCTCCAAATCATCCATGTTATCTAAAAGTACTCTACTCATTAGTTCAGTGTTTCAGGTTATGTTTCCGAAGGAATTACTCTGAACTGTTAGATCCAGCTCTCTCATATCAGTAAAGCGGTCTCTTAGTTCTTGCGGAAGATGTTCAATCACTGCAAGCAATTACAATTAGTTCAATTAAATAGATATTTAATACTTACTCTCTAAATAGTCCTCCAAATAAAGCATTGTGATTTGTGTGTTTGTTGGCTAGTGTGTGTGTGAAACTGATCAATACAAAGCGACAAAAACAAATATTACTATTCTGAATTGATTTTAGACAGTTGTTTTATAAAAATTTTATTTCTAAATGGATGAATCTTGAGTCACTAGCGCAAAATTAAAATACTTCTCATGTGTTGAGTCTCTGAGCGGCGGCCATCATAGGGCTGAAGCCAATGAATGTCAAAGATGTCAAAAAAGGGGTAAATTTTGAATTTAGCAAAAAACCGCTAAAATACAAAAAAAATATTGCGAAAAGTGACATAAATCTCTTCAGCATATGCTAATGCATTTAGAAAACTTTTTAAGGACTCTTGAGAAGTCAAGTTTAGATGAAAATCATCAACCCTCTTCATCCCCAAAATTGAATTGATGCAATTCGTCGCTGGTAAATGGAATAATGCCGCAATCTGAAATAGCAATTGGCACCAGCGGAGTGCCGCATTTCTTCAGCATGTCGTTGATCTTGTGCAGAGTCTTATTCCCCTTAATCACTTTTCCAATAACAGTTCGTCTACCGTCCCACTCTGGCATCGATTTCAATGTAATTGAAAAAGCGGATGTATTTTCCGCAGCAATAGGATTTTTTGTTCTCATTTTCGGTAGGGCACCCTTTACGAATTTGCTTTTCTCTTGGAATGGAACTGCCGAAACTACTCCAACACGATTATGCTTTAAATTATTAGGCACACAGGGAATTTTCTTATCATTGAAGTAAAACACATAATCTTTCGTCGGTGTTAAGCCCGAATTGAAAAATTTGCACTTTTCGCCGTAGGATATGGAGCAGTCTTTGAAGGAAAACTCATCTGGATTTGGACAACATCTTTTTAGAAAGTTTTCCACGGTTTCACTATGGAAATCATTGTACACCTCGATTATTATTCTTCCCAGGAATATAGAATGCATTTTGAATTCCAAGAAAACTCTAGAAGGGATGTTTTTTGCATGATTTTGGTAAAATGTTGGCAAAATTTTGGTAATCTTTACTTGGGTCTTGGGAATTTCAAATTTGTTACATTTAGTCCTTCAGTAATGGATGCAGATTCGTTAATTATGGCGTCGTAAGGTTTCTGGGCGTGTAAAACTTGGGGAAATTTAATGTAAAGAAGGAAGTTTTTCATAATGTGTCTCCATCGTTCCTTTAATATCTTAGTGCTGTATATAGATTTCTAAATTTTTAGTAGTTTAGCAATTACGTCATAGGAAAAAGTAAAAAAACTTACTGAATTTTCTAAAATTCTATAAAGAGCAAGATTGTGATTAACTATAGTTTTAACTTTATCAACTTGTAGCTTTGTAATTAACTTTCCGGTGGTATTAATTGATTGCCAGCAGCCCACTGAAGCCTGTACAAAAGACATAAATTATAAACCTCTGAAACAAAAACAAAAATAGGTTTATTTTACAGGAGCCTGATGAACTTTATTAATCCTAGTAACAAGTAATTGATTTTGCTTATCAATTTCCATCATCCGATCGACATCTCTTTGGATTTTTTTCAAGTTTATGTAATTTAATGGATCCATTTTAGGAGGATTATTATCAACTGCTTTCTTAGCTTGGAACACCTGAAAATATTTTAGTTTCATCTTTCGTTCATTTGAATGCTGTTTTTTTCACTTTTAATCTGTGCACATTGTAATTGATTAAATCCTTTTGAACTTCCGATCCATTCAATTTCGTTGTTATCAATCTAGGGACAACTTTCGGTTTAAATTGAGGTTTAACGGTTTTTCGGCCTCTTGAAGGGTGAATTCGTAAATCCATGTTGAATTTGGACACTCAAATTTCGGACAATTTCAAATTTAAATTTTCTGACATCACAACAGAAAAAAAGTGATAACAACAATTGGAAATAGTGACCAAATTGATGTTGATAACTTAAGCATCATTAAATCATTAAAACAATTAGGAAAGATTTGTTTCCAGATATAATGTTTATCCTAAGTTTACGACTTATTTGAAATCCTAGGGTTTTTTTTTCACAAAATTAAATTCAAAACTAAGCTGTACTTTTACCAAGTTTTACCAATCTTCGACAATTTAAAAAATATTTATTTTTACCACTAATTCATTAGGTTCAAAACTTCAAATTAGAATAATTGAGTCTAACAATGATCTTTGGATCATCAAATTCTCGTTGTCCTATTTAATTTTCACAATGATGATATATTTTTCTTAATAAAAATTAAAAACAAAAAAATTAACAACAATTATATCTTTCCGGTTTCCCGGAAATAATTTTAAGTTAAGGTGTCCGCTCTTATAGCGCATGTATAAAAAGTGCCTCAATTAAGTCAACTTTTTTCAAAAGTCACCCTAAACGATTAATTTTTACTTTTATTTTATAGAGTATGTTGATCTTCAACAAAATCAAAAATAAAATTTCAGTTTTACTAATTAGGTTTCCTCGAAATAATTTATATTTGCACGACGTCTACTTCGACAGTGCTAGTTGTTTATTTCTACCGACAAAAAGCAGGTAAAAGCAATCTTTGAAAGCAAAGTACATATATTTTAATGTCTTTTGATACCTACTATCAGAATTTATGCAATAAAATAGAAACTCAGAAAAAAAAATGACAACCTTGGCAATCATGGTGACATAAGTTACAGTGATTAGTTGTTTTAAATTGATGGATAAACATTATTTGGTATAAACGTTTAATTTTTTATTTAAAAAAATCACTTATATTAATTAATATTAACAAATACTTCAAGTATTTGAGTACTTTTTAAATATATAAATTGGCCGATAAAATAAAATAGTTAAATGGTTGAATTATCTCAAGTTTCAGCCGAAATTTTATCTGATATGGAGGTTTTAAAAGATGAGACCTCATTAAATCTTCTAAAAGACAAGATCAATGAATTGGAGCGTAAATTATCGCAATGCAATCAAAATTTGAAAACCAAGGAAGGTATTATAAAGATGCAACAACAGCAAATGCACAAAATTGAAGAAATGTACAAAAAATCTTTGGAAGAAAGTGCAAGAGTTCATTGTGAACACAAGAGAACTCTTCATGATCAAGAAAATTTGAAAATTATTCTAAAAGCAGTAAGTCCTTTAACTTTTGTTTAATTTCTAATCAATTCAATTTTCAAAATTACCCAAAAAAATATGATTTAATTTAAGTATGAAAATAAGCTAGAAAAGAATACCCAAAGTCAAGAAACTCAAACAAATCTAACCGAACTTGAAAAGCAAAATGATTTAGTGAAAAATGAAGCAAAAATTGATCACTTTATAAAGATCAAAGGAATTTTAGATGAACAAAACCAAAAAACTAACAAAATCCTTGAATTGCTCAATGAAAATAATAACGATATAGGAAAAACCATGAGAGATTATATTGAAGAGTTAATTGGGGTGTCACGAAATTTAAGGGAAGTCACCGAAAGGAAATCAGAAGAGTTGAAAGTGCTAAGTACAATTCACATGCAAACTAAAAAAATCGAATGCGATGAATTGAATGGCGAAAAATTGTTACACAATTCATTTAGCAGTAATTCATCATCTTGTCCTCAATGTATTATGCATCAAGAAGAGGGGACCCAATACCAGACGCAGGCAAAAGAAAAATGCATTCAAACGCAAATTTCAAACAGGAATATTTCGCAAAATATTCCGAAAAGATCAGCAGAAAATTTTAGTCAAGTATCTTTCGGTACAGCGGATTCATCTAGCAATACTAGAAAGCCATTACTTATTACCACAAGCGTTAACTGCCGATTTACTGGAAACTGTGTTGGTATACAAAATTATATTCAAACTGCAGAAGATCTGGTATATTTAAGGAAATTGATTAGAGTTCTAAATGACGAAATTGCAAAGAATGAAATTATTCTAGAGAAGCAAAATTTAGCTCTTTATCAAAAACTAAATGAATTCTTTAGACAAGTTCAAGAAAAAAATGCAGAATTGGAGAGCTTTAAAGAGAAAGTATCCTTCATTAGTCAAAACATCGAAGACAGGTCCTTGATGATTGTAGGTAATGTTAGACAGGAAAACCCGGTGTGTCACCTGGAATTTCATCTTAAAAAATGTCAGGGCGACAAATCTGAAGCTTCACACAAGCAGTTGGTTTTGGAAAATCAAGGCTTACGTAACAAAGTTGATGAGTTGGAAATGTCTCTCGACGAAGCCCAACAAAATCACGTCGCATTACAAGAAGAAATTCATCAATTGAAAAGCGAATTGGAATCCTACGAAGAATCTTTAAAGCCCCTGGGTGAATTTACGGAACTTTGTGAAGAAATTGGTGTTATTGCTTCAAATAATGAATCGCAAGTTAGTCATTCATCATGCAAAAAGACTCTTAATGATGTAAAAAATTTAATACAGCATTTAAATGTAAAATCAGAAAGTTGTGAACTTTTGATACGTGCAACAAAGTTAGGCAAATCCGATGCGGCCATCAATACCGATGATATAGTAGCAATTACAATTATTGAAAACAAAAACGTGCAATTAGTTTCTGAGATTGTCTTGCCAAAATATCAAATAAAAAATCCAGATGTAAATAACCCCTTAGCAGATCTGCAAGATATTTGCGTGAGACTTTCCAAGAATTTAAGCGAAATGTCCATATTGCAGAAGGAAAATGCTTTCTTAAAGGAAAAAGTTTATGAGTTGTCCAACTCCCAAAGTTCTTTAAATGAGAACACGGTTTCAACTAGTGAAAAAGCCGCCAGAATTTCAAACGAGCGGTGTTTCTACGAGCAAATAGAAAATGCTCAAAGAGATATCGATTTGATTCGTATTGATAATGAATATTTGGCAGGCGGTTTGGATGAGTTGCGAAAGGTTCTTAGAAGTTTAGATAAGAAAAATAGAATGAATCGTCTGCGGGAAGAAGATGCAGAATTATTAATAAAAGACATAAAAGAATCATATGAAACAGAATCTCTAAAAGAAAAAATTGCTCAGTTACAAGAGGAAAATGTTCAGCAGAATGCAATGTTTGAGGAACTTCAACTTCTTAGTCGTCAATTAAACGAAAAGTTGATTGACAAAATTGCTGAATGCGAACAATTAAATGAAGAACTTCCGCTGTTGAATAGAGAAAAAATCACATTGGAAATTATGAATGAAAACTTGCAAAAACTTCTAAAAAATGCACAAAATGAATTGGAACATCGGCAAAACAAAGCAGAATTTGTAGAAACTGGAATAAATACTAATGAATTTGACGAAGAAGATGGAAAATTATTGATGTCGCTTCAAAATCGAGCGGAAAATCTGAAAAATAAATTTGAAATGATCAAAAAATGCGTTCAAGTTGAAACATTGGAACATGCAAGAAAATACGAAGAAGTCACTAGGCACACTGAAGAACTGTGTCAGCTTTTAGAACAATATAAAATAGTTAATGAGTCTTTATTGAAGAAGAATCAGGAATTGGAGAATGATAAATCCAAAGTATACAACATTGAATGTGGAGATTTTGAAGAGATTGACTCACTCAACAAACAAAATAACCATTTACGGCAGGACAACAATAACTTAAGATTATTGCTAAAGGACCAAGAGGAATTGATCAAAATTTACGAGTTGCAAATTGAAGAGCTGAATGACGCAACTAAATCGGAAGCTTCAGAAAAAAGTGTTCAGTGCGAATCGCATCTTAAAGGATTCCAAATTGTTCGCAAAGATTTCATAAAGGTAGACTCAGAAAATGAAAATTTGAAAACTCAGATCCAAAAAATAACTAATGCACTTTCAGAAAAAGATAAAACTATTTTAGAACTTTCGCAATATGAAAAAAAGTTTACCGAATTATTGGAGAAGACAAAGCTTTATCGTGAAACAAAGAATTGTTTGGGCGATGAAAAAGTTGACAAATATTTAACAGAACTTGGAGAACAAAATATTTTAATGCAACAACAATTGGAAAAAGAGAACCATAATTTAAAAAGAGAAATAACAAAGACCAAGAAGGAACTTAAGAGTTGCCTAAATGAATGCGAAAACTACTCGAAAGTTTTGAACAACTTGCGCAAAGAGCTAAAAGTCAAAACGGAAACAATAGCAAAGTATGAAGACTCTATAGAAAAGTACGAAGGGCAATGTTGTAAATACAAAGAAGAAATTAAAATGCTACAAGATTTTATCAATAAAGTTGGCGGCATTAAAGAAAAGTACAATGAAATTTGTGAGGAGAGCGAAGAACTACGCAACCAATTGGCTTCAAGTTCGAAGATTCTTAAATATAATGAATCACTGATTGACGAGTGCCAAAGATTGGAGGCAACGCTTAAAGAAGTTACAAAGCAAAAGGATAAAATAGAAAGCGAATATAAGACTTACGCAAAAACCACAGATTTGGACCATGAAAAACTAAACAATGAGCTGAGAATGTTGAAAAATGTTTTGCAAAATTTACAGGAGGACAAAGATGATCGCGATCAATTGACACTGGAATTGAACCGTTCAAAAGAGACTGAAATTGCAATTAGGGAGGAATTATCCAAAGTCCTTAATGATTCAGCCCATTATAAAAGTCAACTAGAGCGAATGAGTCAACGGGTCGAAGATCATCTGAAGGAGCATTTTGAATACAAATTGAAAGTTGAAGAAGCGAAAAGAAGGTTTGAAGAGGAAATCAAAACATTGAGAGGAATGTTGGGAGCTCAAAATGCGCAAATGGCAAACGATACCGGTCTTTGGCTTAGTGCTGATGATCGTCTGGACAAACAAACTAAAAATTTGGAATCTTATATTAAAATAAAAGAACTTGAAATCAAGAGATTGATGGAACATCGCGCGAGAGCCATGGATATTCTTAATCATTTGATGAAGGGTACGGGAAATTTTGGAAATGACATTTATTTGCCACCAGGAGGCGGAAGATCAACTAGACACTCTATACAGGATAAGTCCAAAGACAAATTGGAAAAACGGTAAATATATTTAACAATTATAGAGATCAGAGCTGATTTATTAAAAAAAAAAACGGTTTTTAGATCATCAAGTATTTCCAATGATCTTTCAACTGCCAATGCTATAAAAAAGAAGATTCATAAAGGTCCAATGCCATTAAAACAATTTCTTTTTATAAATTAAAAAAATTTGTAGATGTCAGACGAAAAGTCTCTGCATCTGTTTTTGAAGGAACTACTAGAGTTGGGCCAACCAGTAGAAAAGCTCACTCCTGCGAAAGAACAACATCTAAGAAGAAATATTATACGTCTAAAGGGGCAGTAGTGAAACCAATGTGACATCCAACTTAATTTTGCTAAAGAATCAAGCTTTGTTTTTTTAAAAAATAAAATAAAATTAAAGTTATAAAATTTTATCAACTATTCATATAACAACATATATTTTTTATTATGAAAAAATTAACTCCTATCACTACTAGACTTAAGATTACTTAAATAATTTGTTCCTACCAAAACACTATTTAACTTATTTTCAATCAACACTGTATTATTTGTCAGCACTCTAAGAGCACTCAATGAAGCTTGTAATGTTAACTGTGTTTTCAATAATTGTTGCTCCACATTATTACTTAACATGGACTGTGACTCACTTACTTGTGATGTCCAAAACTGATGCAAATTTCTAGAAATTGATGCATTGCTTTCCCCTGAAAGTTTTTTTTTAGTTTCTTCAAAAAAAAATAATTTGGAATTTATCTACTTAGTTTGTGGTGAAGTAAGGATGTGTACTGATCATCTGATTTATTACTATTGTTTGCAGTAGTTTCATGTTGTTCCTGATGGTCAAAATCTAAATTATCTTCTGCAATTATTAATGGCTTTTAAGTATGTTGTAATGGTTTTAAGGATATGATTTTACCTAATTCAGATTCGAAATCTTCTCCAGTTACAATTGCACCTTGAATTTTTGCAGAGGAATCCTTATCCTACAAAATAATTTAATATTGAGAGTAACTTAGAGGTTACCAAATTATAAATGAAACAAACTTTGGAGTTGGAATTGTTTTCCTCTTCACTATCGGTTTCTGATGCTTCACCAGAAACAATGCAGCTTTTGGTAGTCATTAGATTTTAATTAATTAATTTTGCCAAAGAATATTTAATGCACTGAAGCAAAACACAAATCATATGTTCCACAAAGAATAATTTCATTGCACGCAATATTTTTCTGTAGGCAACTTTAATTTCAAGAAAATTGAAATGTTGAGCACCGCAAGAGTTACGTTACCCATGCCATCATCAACTTGAAATTTATGTACAGAAAAATTAAAATTGCTATCATTCAATATTTATTTTAATTTGATTGATAATATTTATTTATTTATTATTTATTAGGCTATCGACCTTATAGGTCTTTCCGCCAAAATGAAAAGATAATTAATTAACAAAATAATTATGGCAACAGTTATAAATCATTTAATATTTCGTTTAATGTAGCAGTTGGGTGTTTCATTCTTGAAAATCTTCTCAAGCGTTTTACTATTAGTGGGTTTGTTATGATATGGTTGGTTTCATTGATTGATAATAATAAATTAATTATAATAAATTTAGCTGTAATATTCAATACCAACTAAAAACTAAAAACAAGTTTTAAACTTTAGGTCCTCAAAGACTCACAACACATTAAATTGAGAATCATATGCTTTCTTTAATAACATAAATGATATAATAACTTTCTTTACGTGACTTCCTTCTGCAGAAACTATAATGACATTCAATTAAATAACAATAGACTTCCTTCTGTCGGACACTAAGTGAGCACTCATGTCTTAAGTACTCTAAGAAGCGCTTCCAAATCCGAAGAGCCATTGAAAAAAAAGCAACCAGAAGGAAGTCCAATTACTTTCACTTTTCGTCGGTTTTTTATTGCAATAAAAAATAAAAGCAACAAATAAAACAAAAAATTTAAAAGGTAACAAAATACAACCATTAAAGGCACATCAATCACAATTCAATTTTATCACAATAGAAATCCTTAACGGGTCTTAGGATTCCAGGAGGTCCGTCGGTAATTTCGCACAAATAGTGCCAGAGAAGACATTTCGATCTGGGATTGCCCCATTTGCCTTCAAAGTGCATCCACTTGGGCAACTGCAGATCCAAATGGTAAATTTTTAAGTCCTGCCATGTCTTCCAAGGTTTTCCATAACCGTTCGAATCCATTATACCCAAAAACCGATGGTAATTGTGCTCTCCAGGTTCCGCCCATAGACCATGGGACCCCAGTGACGAGAACAATTCGATTCTTTTGCGTTTCTGTTTGATTTCCAGCGGAAATTTCGGTTTGGGTGCCAGAAACTTCCTTTTTATTTGCTCGGAATAAAGAAAACTTTTCGATTTTGGATTCCAAGTATAGTAAACTCCACTTTCGTGAGTCCCCAAAGCGATTTGATTCGGATGCGTTTCGTTGGTTTTGAAGGACATGCTTAGATGTTCGAAATCGCCGACGTGACTGCCCAAAGTTATCTTCGTCCCTAAGCAAGTGTTGAAGATTGATGGCAACGGAATGGTGCCTAAAATGCAAATGTCTTTTCCTAAGCTGTAAGGGAAGAACAGCCAGTAGGTGACGTGGAAACCCCAGGATGGACATTTCGTGACTATTGCGTAGACGGGTACCGGTTGAGCAGTTGGGTCCTTTCCGTGAAGAAATGATGGCGGTTCATTGGTAAGCAAATCATCTGAAATGAACTTCTGTTAATATATATTTTTGCTTTTATTAAGAAAAAAAAAATATCAATTCTAATTATAAAATGAAGACAACTTAAAATGTTCCTGTTTTCATGCTAATTTTAAGAGTTAATGGTTTTATACTATATGCTTTAATTCTGTAATTCACATTAAACTTTGTTTGTGCCAGGACCGTGGCTCCGTGGGACCGAACAACACGGGTTCGAATTCCACGGACGCCGAGATATGGGTAGTGGTGTTTGGGTAGGCATCCCCATCACCATGGCAGAAGGACCTTCGGGTCGATTGCCTCCCGGTGCTCAAAGCACAGAAAAAATACAGTAACTACTACTACTACCACTACTTTGTTTGTTGAGGCAAAAATTTTTTTAAACATTGTTTAAGTTAGTAATGTCATCGATTGTTTTGTAAAAACATATTTCAACAATTCAAAATAAAACAGTTTTTAAACAAACAAACAAAAAAAAAACATAAAAAAACACTTCTTTACCTATTTTGTTTAAAGTATGCAGATATAACTTATCTGAAGCGACGTCCTGCAGGTCCTTGTAGGACATCATGCGTCCGTAATAATCCCCAGGTCTGGTGTGCTGAAGAAAATCCTCGATGCTATCAGGAAGAAAGTTTTCACCCGGTGCCAACCATACCAAAGGTGCCCATTTTCTCACTAAACTTTCAACTGGTAACAGATGAAAATTTTGAACTTTCAAAGGACCCAAAGCGCACCACAACCACTGAACACTTACTGTTGCTCCTTGTCGCTTTATCCTGCAGCGTTTGCGACGATTCCATCGACGCCTTAAGATGGACCGTCGACAAGTACAAGAGTATGAACAAAAAGAGTGTCTTGTCAGTCATGACCTGTGCGGAACAGGATGACCCGGTTATAGTAAGACGCGTTCGAGATAAGTGACCGCTATGCTCTATTCTGTTCGACCGTTATTGAGCATCGTCTTCTTCTTGCCGGTATGGGCAGACCTGGGGCTTCTGCCACTATTGCCGCCAATAGCGAGCAAATAGAACAATGCAAACACTTTCACCAAACGGCTTCTTCAAGTTTAGTTTTGTCTTTAGCGTTTCGTTATGCTTGCTTATAGTTATTGCGCTGGCTCCCCAAATAATATTATCGTATAAACGGCGTGACGATTTTTCTATCGATATAACTGCACCGTTTGTTTTGGTCTTCGGTTATGAAATAATTTCAGTCACACTCCGCGGAATACTCAAGTAGTTTATGTAATTCTTTTATGCATTAATAGCGGCCTATTAACATTTTGAGTGTTAATGGTTTGCTCGGATATTGTTTCGCTTTTTTACGGCTTAATTTAAATTAAGATTTTAGCTGAGTAATTGTTGGTATTACAGTTATAATTAAATAATTTTTATTTCCTTTACATGTGGGTTTTTTTTAATGACATCCATTATTTTCTCTATAATAAGGATATTTTTTTACAAATTTCTAGTGAAGAATAATTGTAGAACTGGACCAAATCTCTTTTAATTAAAAACAACTTTTAGACAAATCGAAAATTACATTTTTCGATATAATTTTGTATTTAGAATGTAACAATTTCCAGAATAATAAGTTTAGTGAAATACATAACAATGGCAGACCTGCGCTTAAATTACCTCAAAACATATTAAGAATCTCCTGTAATTCTCGAAACTGAAGAAAAATTTATTTATTTCTTGCCCTCGCTTTTCACATAGTATTGAAATGGACGCCGCGAATTAGTAATAGTCAAAATGAAATTTTATTTTTAATTTTGTTAATGAACAATTTGATTTATAAAATAAAAGTAAAAATTAAATAATTGATGGGATGACTTTCGAAAAACTTGACTTTTATATTGGTTTTCTTAAACTGTAAAAATGGACGCAGCGCATTTAATGCTGATTTCCGGAAAACCTAAACAGTCAAAATGAAATTTTATTTTATATTTTGTTAAAGAATAATATGCTTTATAAAATAAAAGTAAAAATTAACAAATCGATGCAGTGACTTTTGGAAAAAGTTGACTTTTATATTGCCTTTCTTATACTGTAGAAATGGACGCCGCGCATTTAAAACAGATTTCCGGAAAACGAAAATAGTCAAATCAAATTTTTGTTTTTTATTTGTTTAAGAACAATATGCTTTAAAAAATGAAAGTAAAAATTTAAAAATTAATAGACTTAAATATAGCACTAGCTTTTCGTATTCTTTAGATATGGACGCCGCGCATTTAAACCTTATTTCCGGAAAAGAGAAAAAGTCAAAATGAAATTTAATTTTTGATTTTGTTTAAGAACAATATTCTTTATGATATAAGCAAAAATTAAAACATTGATCGGGTGACTTTTGGAAAAATTTGACTTATATGTGCCCTCGCTTTTCATATACTGTAGAAATAGATGCCGCGCGTTTAAAACTGATTTCCGGAAAACTAGGATAGTCAAAATGAAATTTTATTTTTGATTTTCGAAAAGAACAATATGCTCCAAAAAAATAAATGTAAAAATAAAAAACGATGAGGTGGTTTTTAAGAAAAATTGACATAAATGAGCCACTTTTTGAACAAATGCTAAAAGAACGTACACCACCCACTTAAAAATTGTTTCCGGAAAACCGGAAAGAGAAAAATGATATTTTCTTTAACATTTTGATAAAGGACAGTATATCCCATAAATTAATAGTAAAAATTAAATTAAACTTTCAGTCAGGTAAATATTACAATAGCTCTAAAAATTCAATTAATATTATCGACTTATTTTAATTAAATGTTACGTTACTTAATAAGAATAGCAACATTTAACGGGTTAATAAAATACTGGGTGTCCCAGCGAAAAGTATCCACCCGGAATAACATGAAAACTACTCATTTTAAGAAAAATCCCTGAGACACGTCAATTTTTGTTCTTAGGGGGACATATTTTGGAATATTTCATTATGGCGTAACAGTCACCCCTTGCCCCCCACGGCCCCCGACTTAAAAATCTTAAATGGCATGGGGG
>JASKGO010001946.1:0-17429 GCA_030556065.1 Holobus sp. GC000080
TTAAGAAAAGTTATATTTGATAATTATTCGATGAATACTTTTTAAATTATTTCAAGAAAACTAAATTTCTATGTGTTGTTATGGGAGTTCGTTGCTATGACGCCACCTTTTGTAATACTAACTAGTGGAGATTTCGTTTCTTTGGAATAACTCAAGAAGTATTCATCGTAGACTTATCTAATAAAACTTTTCTTATAGGTTTTTTTTTACATCAAATAATGATATTAAGTGAAAGTTGGGTAGTTCCATTTGAAAAAATGAAGTTATTTTAATTTTAAAATGTTATTTTTTCAGAATTTTTTTCGACCACCTTGTACCATAATTTTTTTTTTTTAACTTAATGTATGCTTACACGTTAGTCTTACACTTTAGATTAAAGAATTATTTAATTATTATTGTAATTACAAATGATATGAATTTTTTCGTGAGACACTAATTTTTACAAAAATAACCGGAAGTCAGCTTTAACTTGAAAAGTAGACCAAGTAAGAAAAAACTTTTTTTACAAAATCATCTTTATTTTCGAATAGAAGTATCGCTATAAATGATTGAAATATGTATATTTTATTGTAGAGGGAATTGAAGCTATAGAAAAGTACAATATGTTTCTTCCGCAATTTTTTGCCACAAAATGTGACTTTTTGAAAAGTGTAAATGCATTAAATTGTAGCTATACATACACAGTTACTATTAGAAGAAACATGAAGCGAACTGCTGTCAAGCATATCCAATTTGCTTCTGTTGTTTGTTACTAAAAGGAATCTCATCTAATTATTAGTATGGCATATAAGCTATAAGCAGTTAGATTAGCAACATCTCCACAGAGATATGGATTACACCGCAAATTAATCATTAATTCACAATACATAATCGAACAGTACTCGTAAGTACATACGATTATTTTAAAAAATTAACCAACAATTTAACGAAGTTCTTATGACTTTTTCGTATTTAAAGCAAAAATCAACAACTAAATGACTAATAAGTGCAATAACAACAGGTATAAATTATAAAGGGGTATTTAGACATTATGAAACATTAATAAAGAAGTAAAAACAAGTGAATTGGTAATTTGCTGAAAGGAATATAGGCGAATAATAAATAAGTCCTGTGCGTATAAAGCTCGGGACGGTATATCGCGCGCAGGCAATCTACGGAAACTCCTTGGAGGACTTTGGTGGCAGCAATTGCTTCATGAAACATCTACAAACTACAAATAGCCATTTAATACTTAAGATTATATGAGCAAATCGATCCAATTTGCATTCGTAAAGCGTATACCCAATTCATAGCGCCATTACTTATCGTTTGCAAATTGACTGATAAATCGATTAATCGTTTGATGCACTAATATGTCTCTTACAATATTTCTTTTTCATTGTTAACAATTAGTAAATTTCTTACGTCGTCAGATGATTGATTGTTAAGATGTGTCCTTTTTAATGAAATTAAAAAAGTTTTAAAAATGGGGTATTTTATAAAAGTCGGAACACCAGTACACAAGGAAATTGTGGAAAGTCATGTTTATGAAAAGGAAAAGAAAAGAAAAAAAGTTGAGATGTCGCGCTGAAGAAGCTGAAATCAGTACGACCACTGTAATTCAGTTGACATTTGCCAAATTGCAATATTAGCATTTTTATATTCTGCCTGGCAGCGTGCAAGTCCGCTTGTCGTGGAGAAGGTACGAATTAACGATTTTCGCGCTTTGTTTGTGACGTCGCGCACCACGACTCAACGAGGAAGAAATTCTTCTGATTACGTTAAATATACGGCAGGTAAATTAAAAAGTCGCCGAAATTGGACGGCTAAGCAAGACGAATAAATTCAATTTGGAAAGCGATTAAACGTGCGGCAGCCAAAGTTATAAATCCGCCCAAAATTTGTTTGCTTTGCCTTAAATCGACTCTTGATGACTTTCTCAAACAGCAATTTTCAGAAGAACCTATACATTAAGCCATTAAAAACTGTACGCAAGAAAAAAATACGTTTGTTAATAATGTTTGCTACTTTTTACTAAAAAGTCATTTTCTTTTTATTAATTTCTGCGGAAAAATATCAGAAATACATTTTACCAATTTATGTTTTTCTTGTCATCTTATTCATCGATCTCAGCAAGTTAACAATAATTTAAAAAACTATTGTTCCCGAAAGGATACTTTTCTTAGGGTACTGAAATACATATAGTATAAAAAAAAATAAAAAAATTTAAATTTTATTTTTATACTTTAATTTTATTTTTTATGAAATTCTGTTACGAAATTAAAGGTATGAAGTAAATTAATTTAAATTAATTTTGTTAAATATTTTCAAAATTAAATTTGTAAATACGAAAAACCATTTCGTTTAATTTCATAGGTTCTGTTTAAAAACATAAGGATCTACGTAAGTTTTTATAAATATTTCCTTTGCAAAAAAGGGAAATAGTAGTGCCACTTTTAATGGCATCGTTAAGAAAATTTAGTGCATAAAATTGTTTCAAGCAACATTTACCATGAAACGTGCAAAAAAAAAGAGCTCGCTTTATATTCCGTACTCGCAAAAAGAGACGAAGGACTGTTAAAACATTGTTATAGGAACATACATTTTTAATTTCCATGAAACTATGTACGAGTACATTCGCTAAATTATTATTTGCACCCTTTGTTCACGCTGAAAGTTAAAGTTGCCCATAGGTGCCACAAATAATTTGAGAGCAGTTAATATAAAAAAGTGTATAATTGCATTAAAATATTATGGTTTACATTCGTAGAGCAGAACATGCAGTATCAGTTGATTTTTTTTTATTTCTGGAGCCATGGTAACTTAGTTATATAGCTTATACGATAAACTGGTGGGTAATTTTGTTAAGTTGACGTCGTGGGTAAACTATTTTCCGGCACATTGTTTTCGAAATTCGATCCCGATACGGGCCTCGTCGGTCTATATTGCCCTAAGGACTGTCGTACCCTCGACGCTCTGTTAGCTGCTCTTGTTGCACGCTCTTCTTTCAGTGCTCTGTAAAATCCAACGAAAATTACGATTCCGATTACCTAAAAAATGCGACAGTTAGATAGCTACGAACAAATTACTTATTAATTGATTACTAATTTTGCATATTTCGCTAAATTGCTAAAGATATTTAAAAAATGTTTACAATGAGATAATTTTTTTTTTTAATCAGTGCTTTTATTAGTAATTTTTAACTTCAGCGATCGCAGCACTCACTTGCATCGTAGCAGCCAAAAAAGATAAAATGGAATTCTCTAATAAAAGGCGCTCCAGGAAGTTCACTAGCGGCGCACGGCATCCCCTTTGATAGGTTTCTATACATGCCTTCGTTCTATTCACAGGATTTAACGGGTGGCATTTGAAACACGAAGGGGGCGGCTTTTCATAGTCATCCCGCCCATTTATCCCACAACATTGAAACTTAAAAAAGTATATACTAATAAAATCAAATAATCAATTACAAAATAAAAAAATTAAAAAGTAAAAAAAAATTATTGACAGCGGTGGGATTCGAACCCACGCCCTTTCGGACTGGTGCCTAAAACCAGCGCCTTAGACCGCTCGGCCACGCTGCCTTACATTGACGGTTATTCTAGATAGGTAATATTAAGCACACACATACCTTGCTTTGCAAACGAATCCATTCGGATGTTTCTTTGTTACTCAATGAATGTTTTTTAATATAGTCGATCTGCGACCTTCTCATTAATTCGGAGGATGTACTGTTCACGTCTGATCTCAAGACCATACTCCAAATGCCAACGGACAACTCCACAACCAATAATATGGCTGTAATAACAACAAACTGAAAGTAATTCACAGTCCTTCTTATCTTAAATATTTCCAACGCTCGCGCGTAATTTAAATTTACTCACAGCCATAATGAAGAAGTCGTGTTCATTTCCGGGGCCTTTAATGCCGATCCAAGTTGTAAGCAGATGAACGAAGCCGATAAGAAATATGACGATAAAGGGCCAAACGGCCGCACTCGAAACAAACGAAAAGTGATAAAAGAAGAGTTTGTAGCTGAGCACCACGGCGAATCCTATAAGGACGAATCCTGAAAACTTTATGCGAAATTCGCAAATAGATGTAAACTCCTCAATTTTCCTGTTGGTGCGCCTACTTACGAATAGAACGATCGAATACAATAAGCACAGAACTTCTTTCAATTTGAACGACATCATTTCTTCTTCGTCGTTCTGCCGTCCAAATATCAGACTCAATAATAAGTGCGCGATGTTTACATTTTAATTTTTTCTAATTAATTAATCGTCCGTCTAAATGCGCTTCGATTGCATTAATGTTTCCATCACACACTCGCACTGACTGTTTGATATGATGAGTTAATAAAAGCTATGACTTCACTTTATTTTGTGTTGCTTTATGATTCACCACTTCTTTAAGCCGGATCGGAGGAGATGGAAGGACAACAAACTAATTATAAGTTTTCACCCAACAAGGACAACAATTTTAAAACGCGCCGACTGCGTTTTTTGGAGATGCATGCTTGTGTCGCGCGAGAAGTAGCCTGGGAAAATCATATAGGATCTAAAGGTCGTCTACCTAATTGAGATTCCACTTGAAATAGCTTCTAATAATAATTTACAAAAAAAAAACCAAATTTCAAAATCATAGGTTTATTATATGCAACCATCATACCAACAGCAAGCTACAAGTCATGGGTGTTGCATAATTATAAAGCGTAATTATTTGATATTTGTCTCTGAATGTTCATTGCTTTTACCTTGTGAAACATCAATAAAAATTGCAAAAGGGTAATCGGAAATACAAAAACACTAAATTAAAAGGTAAGTATTTGTTTTAAATTCTGAACAAGCTGATGCAATTCGTTAAAAAAACTCTTAATGGAATTATAACCTTAAATTATCCACTATTTCTATTTCAGTTTCTTTTTTTAATGTAAGTTGAATTTTTGTGCTTCTTTAGAAAACATGGCAAATACCGGTGCTTCATCCTCGTCGGATTCCCAGAAGGTGATTGCGCAGAAAACTTGGGAACTGTCCAACAATATTGAAACAGTGAACACAGTGGATGAAATCTACCGCTATGATAAGCAACAACAACAGGACATCTTGTTGGCAAAACCTTGGGAAAAGGAGTATGTTGAGATATAAATTATTTTTCTTTATTTTGAAAGTGTTTATATTTCAGTCCAAATTTCTTTAAAGACATAAAGATATCAGCTTTAGCTCTGTTAAAAATGGTTATGCATGCTCGCTCAGGTGGAACACTGGAAGTAATGGGGTTATTGTTGGGTAAAGTGGATGGAAACACCATGTTTGTGATGGATTCATTTGCTCTGCCTGTTGAGGGCACCGAAACAAGAGTGAATGCTCAAGCCCAAGCTTATGAGTACATGAGCCAATACATAACTTCCGCCAAACTGGTACATTTTCTTTTTAAAAATATTTTAAAGAATTATCTAACTTCTTAAAATATCTCTATATAATGTTTAAAAACCATTTATTTAAATAATATAATTCTTAATTTAGGTCGGCAGAGAAGAGAACGCAATCGGTTGGTATCACAGTCATCCGGGCTATGGATGTTGGCTGTCCGGCATCGATGTCTCTACACAGATGACTAATCAAAACTACCAGGAACCGTTTGTAGCCATCGTAATAGATCCGGTGCGCACAATTTCATCCGGCAAAGTATGCCTGGGCGCTTTTAGAACTTATCCCAAAGGCTACAAATCTCAAAATGATGAGCCTTCCGAATACCAAACGATTCCTCTGAACAAAATTGAGGACTTCGGCGTCCATTGTAAGCAATACTATTCGCTCGAAGTAAGTTACTTCAAGTCGGTGCTCGATAGACGTCTTTTGGATTCGTTGTGGAACAAATATTGGGTCAACACTTTGAGTTCTTCGAGTTTATTAACCAATGCTGATTATACCACCGGACAAATTTATGATTTGTCTGAGAAATTGGAACAATCCGAAGCGGCTTTAGGTATGATTCTTATTATTATCATCATCATGTTATTTCTTGTGACTATTTTGGTATTCTTTTAGATCGTGGCAGATTTATGGTCAGTGGACCGGATCCTTTGGAAAAACGAAGCGAGGATAAATTGCTAAAAGCTACAAAAGACAGTTGCAAAACAACTATCGAAATAATCCACGGCTTGATGGCACAAATGATTAAAGACCGATTGTTTAATGGCCATTGCAGTAATGCCGTTACTAATTAGTTTTATTTTTGTTTCATCCGCTTTTTGTGCGTTAAATAAATGTAACTTCTAAAATTATTAAATTAAATGATATTTCATACAAAAATAGTTTCTCTCTCCGCTTCGCGCCGCTCGTGCTCGAATGAGACAATCGAAATAATAAGCTAAAAAGCTTGCTGAATTAGTAGTATCTGCTTTGTTAATCATTTTGCTATCTCGTAGTTCTTTTTTTGCTTTAACTTACGCACGTACATAAAAACAAAATTTTGACATATTTGGTAGTGTGTATGCAACTAATTATACTCGTGTGCATTTCTAACCTTAATATTTTCACGTGTTACCGTCTCGCATGATTTTTGTTGCAACAATTATTATTTTAAACAAAGAAAATCTGTAAGTATGGCTGGTCCACCGAAGAAAAAGGCAATCCCCAATCCAGAAACTCCCGACAGTGGCTCAGACAGCGACGGGGATTCGGACAGTTATCATGGACAAGAAGTATTACATTTGTTTGTAGTTTTATTTTACTTGCAACATTACAAAATTTTAATTTTTGCAGGAAATACAAGCTGATTTCGAAGGACGTAATCCCGACGTACAGGATTTTCACGGCATCAAGCAACTACTGCAGCAACTATTCCTAAAGGCTCATGTGAATTTATCTGAAATGAGTGATTTGTTGATTGCTCAAACAGGAGTTGGCAGTGTTCTTAAACAAAGCTCATATGATGAAAATGATGATGATGATGATGATGATTCCATGACTGATGCTTTGGATGTCTTTGGAATTACGACTGTTCTGAACCTATCAAATAAGGTATTTTTTATTTTATAAAAAATAATAAATGATTTTGAATGTTGTGATTTGTTATAGAAAGCAAAGTGTGTTCAAGAATTCATAGATTTACTAAAAGATTATTCTGAGCAACATGCAACTCCAGAAGTAAGGCCTGAATTGGCAAACCTTCTTTCCAGTGGTAAGAAATTGGGCCTTTTAATCAACGAAAGGTTCGTAAACATTCCACCGAAAATTTCGGATCCATTATTCGCGTCTTTAATGGGCGAATTAGATAGAATTAAAGGCAAAAACGAGTCGTACGATTTTGAATACTACGTAATGATATGTAAAATGCACAAACCCAAAGGGAGCAATTCCACAAGTAGGTTTTTATTTATTATGTACAAAAAAATATATATTCAATTTGTTGTTTTATAGATGACGTCATTTTCGCCAACGCCGAAGAAGAGATTTTCGATAAAGAGAGTCACATAAATTTCGAGTTTAATGTGCAGAACGAATGCGACACCACTGTAGCGGGTAAATGGACCGAGGGTGATGTGGAACTCGTACCGTACCGACGTGTGCTCATTATTAAGGCAAATAAATTAGCGAGCATTGTTCAGAAAGTTAAGGTTTTTGTTAATTAGCTAAGAAAACTGATGCAGTTGCAGCTGCTGTTGATCTTATTGTTGGTAGAAATTAAAGGTCAGTAGGTGCTCTTTGAAAGTAATTGTTTTTCGGTATTTTATAGTTTGGAGAAAAAGCAAAATCAATATTTGTTGCTTCCGGCGATGTATAAATAATGGTACACCGCATCGATTATGAATATTGTCGCGCTTCAAGTACCGTTGTTTGGTGTCCACCGCAGCAAAGTCAGGAACGGGCCATCGTTGTTGCTTTACTAATCCGTCGTTGCGAAGTTACGCAAGTTTTTTTTCGGTTTCGGTTGATAGGTTTGCAAAAATGCAAAGGTATTTCGTTGCTGCTTTGGTCAGTTTGATATTTTTCAAAAGTTGTTCGGGTAAGCTGCATATTTATTATATTTAAAAGTTTTCTTTAGCTATTACTTAATTCAACTAAAAATTATAATAAAATTAAGGGCTTAATTATAAACTTTTTTAATGTATACTTAACTAATAATAGTAAGACGGTGAATAATTTCAAAATTTAGAACTTTGAAGAAATGTTTGTATAAATGAACAATAATTTTTGATTGGAAATTAATTGCAAAAATATTTTTATTTAGTTTGCTGTTACTATTTTGTAACATTTAATTTAACCTATTTTTCAATTTCCCTGTGAAAGATCTAAAACGAAATGAAAATTTGAATTAAAAAACTTTATATTAATTAATTCATTTTCAGTGGTTCATTTTTTTTTTTTATAAATTTGTACGGTTAAGATATTTTCTGTTTTTTTTTTTCATTTGAGATTTCTGCCGTTTAAATGGTTCTTAAATGATCACTTCTTAAAATTGATAATTAAGAAATGTTGCTTAAAAATTATTGAAGCAAATTGTATTAATTAATAATTTTTGAAAATAAATTGGTTATTATTTTTTGTAAAAAATGATCAATTGGAAATTAAAGAAAGTTTCAGTGTTTACTGAAAATCATCAATTTTTCATATCCAAAAAAAAAAATCATCTCACTATCTTTGTAAATGTGGCAAACTGTTGCAATAAATAATTTAGCAGTTTTCTTTTTTGACATATTAGGTTTTTTTTTTATATAAATATTTTATGGTAATTACGTTAAAAGTAAATTCATGTAAAAGCGGATCTGCAATTTATAATAAATGATTAGCACTTTTTTTCAATAATTAATTTTATAAATTAACTATTAACAGCTATGAATTGTCAAATATTTAATTAACAGTAATACTGGGCGTGCTTTCGATGAAGTTTCCTCTAACATTTCTTTATTTACCATTCGATTTTTCTGAAATTTAGCCGATTTTTATAGGATATCAGTTTGGATTTATTGACGTAAATTCTAATTTTGTACCACTTCCGGTTTAACCGGAAATGATCCCAATTTTTGATTTTTATGTGGCAACCTTTAGTAATTTTAACATTTTGGAAATACTTATCATTTATGGTATCAATTTTCATACATTATAAATTGTCACAAAAATTTATTATTAAACATGGTTCTAGAAGACCATGAATCGACTGAAATTAACTCAAATCATCAAAAACCGTGCGTAAATACCCATTCAAACGATGATTTATTAATTTAAATTTAATTTTTACATCTGTTTATTTTATTCTAATATGGCATATAAGATATTATTATTTGATTCGTCCAAAAATTGAAGATTTTAAAATTCCTAGTAAGCCATAGTGGTAATCCATGAAAAAATTGACCTATTTTATTAGCATAAGCACATTCTTAAGGTTTTTAATTCATATCCGGTAAAGTTGAAAAAAAAAAGTTCTTCCAATTGATAAATGATAGATAATATCATGTAGTGATGTATCACAACAAACCATTAAGAAAATTGCAGAAAAGAAAATGATAAATATTTTTGAAGTTGTGTCTTAATAACCCTGATTAATAAAAATCCTGCATTGTTATACAGATAAATTAAAATATTTTTATTTTTCAAACAACACTGAATATCTTCATATCATCATATTTTATGTTTCTTCATTGTATGACCTTTTTAATTCTAATTAGTAAACCCATAGACTACTGCGTCATTAAAGCGGCTAATGAAACTAAATTTACATTAAAAAAAATAAAGATAATTTACAGGTTGAGAAACAAAGGGTTTCAAATGGTTCAAGTTCAAGTGACAAATTTAAAATTCAAAAAAATATTTTCGTGGTCCAAAATTAGATCCTCTCTGTATAGCGGTGGTGTAACGTTTTAATAATGTTGAAGAAGATGGTTTTAAAAATCTGTAACATTTCTTTTTGGACGTTTTCCCAATGGCTTCACCAATTATACCAAGTGACAACGATTTTTGGCGCAACCCTGTCATTGTTTTATTTATCAACCGATTTATCTAAAAATTGGTATACTTATATAAGGCAACATTTCCGATTTATTGACTCAAATTTAAATTTTGCATCACTTCCGGTTTTACCGGAAATAACCTAAATTTTTGATTTTTAAATGGCAACCCCCCCGTTTTTTTCAGTTTTTTGGATTCTAGGGACAATTCAAAAAGTTCAAAAATATGCGTTTCGTTAATTTTTAATTTTTGAAGTGGTCAAAAATTCAATTTTTAAATTTCATCCTTGAAGGCTGGGAATGCGTTCAATTTTATCAAATGGTACCACTGTGGCGCATGCTGATTTTTAGATAGTAACATTTTCAACGAATCGAATGATAATTTTCCTTATTAACTTGAAACATTGTGAAACTACATAAATAGAAAATTCATTTAAATTTGTAAGGATTCCACGAGCAGCTTTTAAAATTATTAGGAAAGAAACAATTTTTAATCTGAATTTAAAAAAAATCAGTATAAGTAATTTACAAAAGAATAATTATTAATTGCCCTTAAGGACAATTCCTGGGTCCGGCGGCTATAATAAAGGACGAACTCTTACTGCACAACGCATCTTTAGCCAACAGGACTACAAAAGAATGCGTGTGGAGACCGGTGGATATGCGTGTTTCTTGTCCAGATAGTGAAATTCGCACTATCCTGTACACGTCGGATGGTCAAAAAAAACTCGTCGATTTATCCCAAGAAGACTGGTTGCGTCAATCGTCCTATGACTTTTACAAGGATAACATTGTGCTGATACACGGATATGCTGGCGGCGATGACACACTACCAATAGTGGTACTTAGGGACGGTACGTGCCAACACTTAGCACGTTATAATGACGAAGTACCAACAGTTGATATCAAATTGAATTTTATCTATTTTAGCCTACATTAAGAATGGCAGTTATAATGTTTGGTTGGTAGATTGGGGCCCATTGGGACAACCACCATGCTATGCAGCAGCCGTGCACAATATCAAAGCAGTTGGCAAATGCGTCGGCGACCTTTTAATGCAGTTAAGGAATGCAGGATTGAGAACTGATAGGTTGACTTGTGTTGGTCATTCTTTAGGTAAGAATTTTTACACAAATTTGTTTCTAAATTCATCGTTATTTACATTTTGCGAACGAAAACATTTGGCGGTCGTTTTTATCGGTTATTGCAAATAAGAATAAAGAATAATAAAAATAATGATTTTCTTCTTGAACCTAAATTTGTACCGGGTGTCCCAGTGCCGAGGTGGATATAGGAAATTACGTGGGAAATTTTTCTTTACTTTTTTCCGGCTCTCCATTACAATTTTTAGAAATTTTAAAAAGCTATATGCTAGTATTCAATGAGGAGTATCTTTTAACATTTTTTGATTATACTGCATTTTTTCGTTTGGTTTTTATGCAGCTAGCATTCAGCTTTTTTAAAATTTCTAAAAATTATAATGGGGAGCCGAAAAAAAGTAATGAAAAATTTCCCACGTAATTTCCTATATCCACCTCGGCGATGGGACACCCGGAATGTGAAAAATTCTTGCTATTTCTTCTTAAACATTAGCTTAAAAAAGTTTATATTCGATGATTCGAGAAACAAAAAGTTTGTACCATTTGTTTCCTATCCGTATTTGCTTGCATCGCGCATTTAATTTTAATAACATTATTATTTGAATTAATGATTCAGTAATACTTGATAATTTTCCTGCTTTATTCAAAATTATTTACTATTTACATTTGTAAAACTATATGAAAAATAGTTGTTGTTAAATAAAAACTTTCTTCTTGACTGTGATAATTTTGGATTAAAATCACTTCTTCATAAATTTCAAATCGAGTTTTATCGAAATAATTATAATAATAAACTGTTATTGGCTTTTTTACAAGCATTAAAACTAAAAAAAATGTTAAAAATTAAAATATACGTTATTAGTATTATAATTATATGTTAATTATTCTTTTGATTGAGCGATACAATAGGTGCGTCCCAACGAAAAATTATGCAAAATCAACAATATTTAGTATTCCCATTTGGTAGTAGTAGTAGGTTCAAGAAGAAAGTTTTCTTCACNTCACATTTTTCATACTTGTTTCGGTGTTTCTTTTTTTTTTGTTCTTCTTTTTTTGTTAAGAGGCGCATGATTAAAATTTTAAAATTAAATTAAATTTCACTAGGAGTAGCATTCTATTTCTCCACAAATTTTATTTGCTTGGGATCATTTCTTAACATTTGAACAGGAAAATGGGTAAAGGCAAACTATTCCAGAACCAATTAAAAAGAAATGAAATCAAAAATTATACAAAATGTATACAATTGAATTATTAAATCAAAATAATTTTAAGCGTTAAATCTTTCTTAAATTTTTTAGTTAAAAAAAAAATTATTGAAGACGTCTTTAAAACACTTGCAAATATTAAAATAAAAATACTATATTTTCAGAAAGTAATAAGGAAGCATCTTTATTAAATCACGAATGATTCTTTGCAGTAATTAATTTACATACAATAGTAACCTGGATAATAGACATTAGAAAATGCTCGTATAATATAAGAAATTTAAATAAGTCAACAGTTTTTCTTTAAATTTAAATAGGTGCACACGCCTGCAGTTTAATTGCGAAAAGTGTGCAGTTCAGAATGCACCGCATCATCGGTTTGGATCCTGCCAGACCATTACTACCAGCGTCTAGCAGACTAACAAGCGGAGATGCAGGAGCGGTTCACGTAATTCATACGAATGCAGGGCATTACGGCGAAGCAGGACGATCAGGACATGCGGACTTTTGCATTAACGGCGGAAGAATTCAACCTTTTTGTGAAAAAGCCGACTGTAAATATCGAACCCATTTATCATTTATTTATTTATGCATATTTTTTTTTTTAATTTGACCACCCGTTTTTGATTGTGTAGTTGATATACAACTGTGTAGTCACGTGTGGGCTGTTTGCTACATGGCGGAAAGTCTTCATCCTGAATTGGCTCGTAAAGCAGAACCGTGCTCGAGACGGTGTCCCACTGGACCTCGGCCAGGACATCGTATTGGCATGCCCACTGTTTTGGGCCAATTTACTCCCTTAACGTGTGTATTCTTTTTTTTTCTCTCTGTTTTGATTGTGGAAAAATCGTTTGTAATTTTTATTTTCGGTATGCTTAGTACCATGGGCTCTTATTGCGTTTTCAATGAAGAACTTCCTTATTGTCCGAAAAGCCGGGATGCTATTGGCGATTTCCGATGCTGTTTGCAACCACCGGATTTCTTAACCGAGGATGCAACTCCTGAAAATAACGAAACCTTTTAGCGCATTTCGGATCGGCTTTTTCTTTAAACTTTTAAGTATTTAATAAAACTACCGATGTTTATTATTTTTTAATAAAAAAAAAAAAATGAGAAAAACCATTACAACGTACGTTGTGTTTTTTCTACATTTTTTATTGTAATTTTTTTTTTGTCCGTTTTCAAGTAAAAATGCAAAAAAGAAATATTTGCTTTCTATTGTCAAGCTATTTTTTCCGAGTAATGATCAGTTTTTTTATTTCTTTATAAAAATAGATATACTTACAATACTATTAGTAAAATTTCATCTAATATTCTAATACATTTAAATTCAGAATTTTCTTCATTATTTGATTCGTTTTTAAAAGAAAAAAAAATTAATTAATGTATTTAATCATTAATGAAAGAAATTTAATAAATTTCTATGGTTTTTTTCTCTATCTGAAATCTGGGGAAACCCAAAAGTACCCCCATCCCGAAATATAATATTTAAAATCAAATAATCAGTTTTCAAAATTAAAAAATAAATTAAATTACACGACAAGTTGAATTTCGTGACAACGAACTTGGCGACGCGGTGGGAACGTCCGGTTGGTCACCAATGTAAGGCTTTTGAATTATTTTATTCTTTCTTAAAATTATGAACAAAAGAAGAAACTACAAAGTAAAATGAAATTTATTCGATATATTTTATTGTTAAGTAGGTAAGTTGTGAAATATTTCCTTTTTTTTTATTGCGGAGAATTTTGAATTGTAAATTATAACGTTAATAAAATTATAATAAGTTCTTTACAACTAACTTATTATTTTTATTACCCTTTTGTGACTTTTTTATTTATATTTTTTGCAATCTTAATTGGCAAACAAAAAAATTAATTGTTTACACACGCGCATCTAAACAATAAAATTAAGTAACTTTAACCCTGAAATAAAAGGAATACAAGTAAGTATACATAAGAACAAGGCGACAATGTAAATTGTCCGAAAAAATATAAATTACGCAATGCATGAGTATGCTTATTAAAACAGAATTACGAAAGTGATGAACAATATACTGACGGCATGTTAACAAAAAATAAAGGAGGCGCGCACTAATCCAATTTGCGATTACTTTCTTGTAAATGGCTATGCACATGATCATTGGGAAAAAGACGCTTTAGTAGTGCGCCAAAGTCTAATACGAAAAGTAAAATTTTTTTAATTGAAAATTAAAAACCAGTTCTGCGATATCACATACCTATATGGGTAAAGAGCAAAGTGTCCGCTACCGTTATGAACTTTTTTCACGCAAGATTTTCAATCTAATCAACTAAAGTACAGAGTGTATCATGTCTAGATTCATTTCCTTGGTTTTTTTCTTCCTCACGAGTAAACGAAATAAAAATTATTAATGAAGAAACCCATTGACAAAGTGTAATTTGCAGATACATTTATTTCGGAAAGTTATGTTTGGAATTTGGGAGAATGTGTTGTTTATTATAACGAGCCGTGTAATCAGGAAGTCATGCAGTTTTATTTGTTTACGAAATTTGGACGAAGAAGTAGTGTGACACTTTTGGACCCTTTTAAGCCGCAATTGCCTTCTCATCTGCTGACGGGCGAGGAATTTAAAATTGTCATTCATGGATACGGTGGTCTTTCGATGGACTATGCCATCAGGAATGTGACTAGTGCCTATAAGGAGCTAGGAACCAATGTTATACTAGGTGTGGTACTTTTGGTATTCTTTTCCGTGATTGTATTTTTAATCAGCTATACTAGTGCTAAGGGCAAGTATCATTTATTTAATACAGATGAACATACACCTCATTTTAAATAAAATTGAAACAATTTTTTTTTCTAATTTTTTAATTAAGTATGAGCATTATTTTTGTTAATTTTCTCTACATTAATTATTTTGTGTGAATTCGAAAAAAATGAGAAATAATACAGGGTGGTCCATTAGTATGTTCATGTATTTTATCCAAATCGTCAGTATGTGATGTCATACAAAGTGTTATATCGTTGAAATCTGAAAAAAATAAGCTATTTGATAAGCCCATGGCCAACTATGGTTTCCACTTAAAAAAACATAAGTTTATTTTTTATCTCGAAAATCAAGCAAGCTATGGAAATTTTTGAAAAATTATTTGCATTGTATTTAAAAATACCTATTAGGAACAATTATTACTTTGCGTTAAATAGTTTTCTTGGAATAAATTATCAAAAAAATCGCTGACTTTCAGTTTCTTCGGAATAATTCGGGAACCAAGAGACATATCTGATTTTTGTAAAGGGATATAAGTTGAGCGTGAAATTCTGCCCATTTTTGCCCATTTAATCGAATCTCTATCTTTAAAACTGTAGAAGTTACCCATATACGGGTTGAGAAAATGGCCACCCTGTATACATAATTAAATGTATGGCAGGGTTGGCCATAAAACTATGTTGTGTAAAGTTTTTGAGTTAAAAGTATTAAAAGTTTAATATAATTTGATTTAAGTTTAAATAAGGGTTAAATCTATAATAACATATTTTACAGCCAATACATTTTGGAAGTATGTTATACATAGAGTTATAATAATGCATAAAAAAAACTGATTTTAAAATAAAAATTATCCATTATTATTATTATTATTATTTTCAGTTGATTGGAGTGCTATAGGAGGAGTTCCCTGTTATCCAACAGCTTATTTTAACACCTGGCATGTGGGCCAATGCACGGCAGTCTTATCGGTTAGTCTGGCAAAATTGGGATTTCGTCCACAGAATTTCCATGTGATCGGCTTCAGTTTAGGAGCACACATTGCCAGTTTTGCTAGCAATCATTTACAGAAAGCTTTAGGGATTACTTACCGACGCATAACAGGTGTCCAATTTTCCTTTTTTAGAAATAAATTAATATAGTCCCCTAAAATTTTAAATTTTCTTAAAACTGTTTCTTCTTTTAAGATAAATTGAAAAAACAAGGTTATCAAGCCATTAATAAATATTAATGAGCATTTAAAAGCTAACATAATTTTATTGCCAATGATATTTTAATTTATTCCAAAAATATTTATTCATAGGCTTGGACCCGGCGCTGCCATTCTTTGCCACCATAAGAAATGAATGGAAACTGGATCCTTCAGACGCACCCTTCGTGGACGTTATTCATACCAGCGCAGGGTCATTTGGCAAATTGGAAGCTGTGGGTCACGTCGATTTTTATATTAACGGAGGCACCTTGCAACCCAATTGCATAAACAGAAACTGTAATTAGAATCAAAATCAAACGATATAAGCAAAATATGTTGTTTGCTTGTACTTAATTTTCAGATCCACAGTTATGCAGTCATTTAATGGCGGGCTATTTTTACGCATCATCAATTCGAAACAAAAAACATTATGGCTTTCCTTGCGCCAGTATTCTTCACTATACTCTTCGATTATGCTCGTTGGTTGATATGGGCTCTAATACAACCAAAGTTCTTATGGGTGAACACGTCAATGCAAAGTAAGAATTCGCATTTTCTAAATTATGTATTGCACCAATAATTGGATATCTTACAGGGCCAGAGGAATCTATTTCGTTGAAATACCAACAAACGAATTCCATATAAGAGAACGAAAATTATCTTCGTTAAATTATTTATAAACAAAGCAACAAAAAAAAAGTTGTGAAAATTATTTATAAAATTTAATAAAAATAGTTAAGAGTTATCTTTTTATTCGTTATTAGTCTTGTAAAGGCTGCCAATTGCAACGATGGAAGAACTAACGAAGATATTTCTCTAATGTAACAACACTAGATTTAAACACAAATTTTCATCTTAGCTACTTTTTTCGCTATCCGGAAAATGTTTAAACTGCTATAGTTTCAGGTACCTGTCATAAAATGAACTGAATTAAATATCAATCTCAGGAAAAATAAATAATTTACCACTTTCCAGTACCAATAATAATAATAACAAAAATTGCTTTCGTTAGAATACGATTTTTTTTAATTTTCCAAGAAAAAATAGTTGCATTGACACAAATAATATTTTCATGGGCATGCAAATAGCAAGCAAATTAGCAAATTAAAAAAAAACTCAATGACTTGTTTTGTTTCAAAAAACTTTTTAACACGCTTTTATTAGCTTGGGTTGTACGTATGTATGTAACGGAATCTTTGAGCTTAATTTTCACCGGTTTCTAAAGGTCTGATCAACTTGAAACTTTGCACACGTCTCAAGG
>JASKGO010001947.1:0-17372 GCA_030556065.1 Holobus sp. GC000080
CCTTCCAAAGCGGCATAACAATGGATTTACTGGGTAGTCGTTTCGATGAGCAATTGATCTCTCGTCTTGGACTGGTCGATTGGCCACCAAGATCGTGTGATATCACACTTTTGGACTTTTATTTGTGGGGGTCTGTAAATTTTAAATGTTTTGTGGATAAACCTTCTGCGATTGAGGCATTGGAAGCCAACATTACTTAAGTTATTCGCGAGATACCGACCGAAATCCTCGAGCGAGTTATTCAAAATGGGTGTTTTCAGATGGCCCAATTACGGAGCAGTTGCGGCCAACATTTAAAAGGGATTTTCTTTAAAAAGTAAATGTCAAGGATGGTTCTACACAAAAATAACAAAGGTTGCCCTATCAATTCAAATTTTCGTTGTTTTATTTTCATTTCAAATCCGATACCTCTAAATTGATCACCCTATATATTAATAGAAAAATTCTTACATTTTGTTAAAAAAAGGGAACGTTAATACGACATGCAAAAACCAAAAGAGAAACTTAAGAGTTTCATTACCTTAGAAAATCATTTACCACCTGGTTGCATTTGGCGACGAGGCACCCCAATCGATCAAAACTGAGCCGAAAAATGTCATCCTAATTAACACAGCGGTTAAAGTTTCGACTATGATGCATCCACTTCCATCACACAATGAACAAGCAATTATGAAAGCCGAGACAATTAATTCTTCCAATAGAAGGAAATATTTTAACGCTGATTAAGCCATTGTTTTCTTTTTGTTGCTTGTTAATTAAACGATTGGTCGTCGTCGCTGAGGCAATCTGTAAACGTATTTATACCATATATGACACAATTACAGGACGATAAATAACCGGTGTTGTTCCCGTTGTTCCTTAGCGAGCGCACAGGAGAGAATATCTTTGGAAACAAGCGGAGAAACAAATGGAACACAACGACGAACATTAACCAAGTGAACATCTTGATAAAGGCGACGTCCCAAGATGGACGGCGTACCGGGGACATAAACATTAATTTTAACCTTAACATTGAGCCTCAACCACCGACATATCAGATTACGCGTGGCTCTTCCCAGAAGAATAGTTTAACACCAAAAGCACACACATAGAGATGATGATTAAGTGGTCAGACTCTTACGAATTCCGCTTAATTTCGACTTTTATTGCTTTACAGCATGCATCACCCATTCTTTCGATCCACTTTTCTTTTTTCTTTTTGGTTTTCTTATTTTATTAATAAGTAAGCTATATTTACATTTAAAGAGAAAGTAAAGCAAACATCTAAATTCTGAAAGAAAAGCGTTCGATAAGTAAACTCGCCGGATTCTAAATCTTGCCTTCCTCTCGATTTTTCCGAATGAAAATTTATTTTAAAGTCGTCGGGGGGCAAATAGGAATCGCCGTGGGAGGAAAAAACGCATTCGGCGGCACACCTAGTGCAATAAAACCGGGCAGTAAGGTAGCTATTGAAAATAATTGTCGCCCGATCGGTGCCCATTTTCGTGCGCTGCGGTTTTGTTTTGCTGTATTTTCGAATGTGTCCCGAGTCGCTCGTACAACTGATGCCATTCAATTTGTGTCTTCGATTTCATTTCGTTGTCTATTGTTTTGGGAGAGATAAAATAAGAAACACCGGATCAAAAAGGGATCTGCTCTCTAACACCAAATAAGTAAAACAACCCCTCGCCTATTCTACACAAACACTATGCACGCATCAAAAAGAAGAAAAGAAAAAACAACAACGGTTGCAGTAATAATAATAAAATATATATGGAGATAAACTAACGACGAGTTTTTGTCGCTTCCGTATTTAAGAGCGTCATTCCCCGAATATCGGTGCTCATGAGTGTGCAAATCAAACAACCCTTCGCGACGCTGCAACAAATTGGCTGTGTCAACGCCCTGTATAGATTCGCTTCGGTGGTTTATGGCGACATATTGCCGAGGAAAAAGTTCCGAGGGTGTTTTGCTTTATGGCATATTGGATCCTCAATGTAAACATTATATAATATAGTTGTGCGATCAAGGGGTGAGCGCACACAATGATATCGATGCGAAAACCGATACCGAACATCGCGACACATAAAAAATATTGCTCGGTAATAAAACAACACACAGAATCATACGCGGAGCAACGATTCTTTTTTTTTCCCTTTAAGGCCTCTGCCGATAAATTCTTTCTTATTACATTTATTTCCAAGCTTTATTTCTTCCATCGAGATTTTCCGCTGCAATTTCCTGCAACGAAATAAACTGACGCAATATTTACGAACAATGATAGTTTTAAAGAATCCTGACGATTTGTTTTTTGTTATACAAATTTTAGGATTTTTTTTAGAGGAATTAATAATTTGTTTTTCTACTTTTCAAGATGTACTTTAAAACATTCATGTGAAGAAATTAATGTTGATATTTTACGCAAATTGTTCTTTACGTTATGTAAAACAATTAAATACAAAAATATAATTAAAAGTTTAAAATTCTCTATATAGGAAGGAATTAAGTTCACTCTGAATAGTAAATTCATCGGAAACTCCTTTTTTAACTTAAAAAAAAAACATATTTAGTTTGAAAATTCAATTTTATTAAAACTTATTTTCGATATATATACAAAATTTCAATTTAAAACCATTCAAAAATAATTTAATTTTTAATTTTTAAAGAAATTAAATTTGTTCATTTTTCTATAAATACAATAAATTTATCTCCACCAGAAGAGCAACATGGTTATTATATTGACTACTGGTTTTCTGTCGCTGTGTGAGCACATTTGAATTTCTTTATTTATATGTATATTTCTGTGCTATACCAGCTTTAAAAACATTAAGAAAGCCAGAAACGTAGTGTAATGATGTATTAGCGCTAATTAAAATTCAAGGCACGCTCGTTGTTTCTGGTTTACTTGTTTGCTCGTTCTTTATTACGAGGTATTAGCTGCACACATAAGAATACGAAAAACGACACGACGGACGACCGCATCAAAGTTATTATTAAAAGTTTCCACGAAAAAGCTGCCACTGCCTAGAAGGATGTTATTAGGTGCGGGTTCCTCAACCAAAATCTAACGCAATTATGACACGACTTATCTAACATCGTAAATTTCAGGATAGCATCTCGAAAGCACCTGCGTACATCTTTTAATGGCACATAAATCGATGGAAGTGCCAAAATTTGTGACAAAACACTTGTTTTCCGCCTCTGATGCAGTCCATAAAATTCGTTATACTATGTTGATGAATTACCGGTGCAATTAATACCGAAACATCCTTGCAATTCTCCCGGAAAATACGGCGGAAGATTAAGAAAATGGCTAGGGCAGAGTTTGGATTGGCTGCAGGAGACGGATCGATGCCGGAGCGAGCAAAGCAAATAAAAGTCGCCCCGAAGTAAATTACACTAAACGGATTACCACCAAAGCTAATAGTCTAGAACAATTACTTAAATAATAGCGAGCTGCTAGAAAATGGCTACCGGATCTTATTTCCTCAGGGGGAAATCACCGCGCTGCTTTTACCCTTCTATCCGCAGTCAAGCTTAGAATGTGCGCGCAGTTCTTGGGGATGAAAACGGGACGATTCACATTCAGCGGACGAAAGCGCTTAACAAAGGGTCGCTAACGGTGTGGTGGTTAGAGTATTTATGGGGTGGCAAGTCAGTGCGCGCACAGCAGACTTAGGGGAGGCAATCCCGGTCCGATTAACATTACGGGGTGATTCCAGGCTAACATATCATTTTAACAGTCTCTACGTTTGATATGATCGCAGATTATTATTTTTTTGCTTAAGAAATTCGCTATTTCCGCTAATTTTCATTAAATTGTTAGTCACTTTTTATATGCTGATGTATTAGAATTTCCTTTTTTTTTAATAGCTCGAAGACAATTTTTTTACAGGAAATATTTAAACAGCTTTTTAAAGATTAACTAATTGGCCAATTTCTTATTAGATTAAATGACTTATTAGTTGTTGTTTTTTTTAAGTAATGCAACACCAAAAAAATATCACATGCAAATGAAATTATTTCGAAAACTAAGTGTTAAAATTTTATGTAGACATGCAACCAAAGAAGAAAACCGAAAAATTTAGATGTGGAAATTATTAGAGCTTTTATTAGACCATACATAAGAGCTGTTTATCTGTTCATTGTATACGGAACGTGTATTATATACAATAGTGAAGTATATAAAATAAAAAGTAATAAAGCTGTTTCGTTTTATTTATTTTTATCGTTTCATTTTGTGTTGCGGTCGTCGCTTATTTTACTTGTTTTCTGTTTTTGTGTGGAATTTTAAGGCGCCCATATTTAAATTCCGGAAAACACATTCATATTCCTCTATGGTTACTTGTAACTAATGTATTTTTATGACATTGCGCGGCTTCTGAATTTCAACGTTGACACATCTTTCATCCAAATTGTGTGCACTTACTCGCATATAAAGCAAATAAAACCAAAAAAAAAGTACAAACAAGAGAAGTCGGATGAATATAACGAGCGACAAGCATTCAAGTTTAAATGGAAACAGAACCAGTTAGTTAAATTTCTTAATAAAAAACAGGGTACTTTTTTCCAGGTAAATTTCGTTAGGAATTTTTTTGTTTAATAATTTTGGAAATTTGTTGACTTTTTCCCGAAGCACACAAAAAGCTACTTCTTAATAATTGAAGAAGAAAAAAATACTATAAAAGAAACGAATAAACAGTTCTAATGGATAGGCATCAGAAGGAATGGGGCAAATATTTCCGCGCGAGAAACTCGGGAAAAAATTTGCCGGTTGCTCTAAAATTCTCGCCGGCTAGCCGTTTATTTCTCGTTTCGGCCCCGTTCCAAAGACGTCAGCGAATAAATTGTTTGCTTTTTTACACTTGCTCGCCACATATCCGAATCGGCGTCGTTGACTCGGATTTATGGCGTTCCCTCGTTTCGATTGACGGACGGACGGACGAGAGAAAATCGCAGCCTCTCTGATGCGCTCTGCTGCTGCCTGATGCTGAACAAGACGCATTCCTGTCAAAACGTCCAACGCGAATAAATTCAGCAAAAATTTAAATACAGTCAACACCGAACGCGGTCCAAACGGCCGCCACTAACTGCGCTCTTCTTCAGCAGCAGAATAGCAGCATTATTACCGATGCCGCCGCTCTTCGTTTCTTCTTCAGCTGCTGCTGCTGCCGTTTGATACTGATGCTGCTGCTTATCCACCGTGCGCGTTTCTGTTGTTTCTTTCAATTTAATAACAATAATAAATACGTGCCGTGAGAATAAAGGAAGGATCATCATCTGGCCGCCTCTGTTTGTTTGAGAAGAGCGCGGAGCGACCGGCGGTGCAATTTTGCATTGCTTCGCGATGAAGAGCGAAGGAGCAGCGCGCATCCTTCGCTTTATCGGCCTCGTTTGTCGCACCATCCGATGTAATAATACAATACGCATGCATGCATACCATTATCTTGTTCGACGTGAACATGGAATATGGTATGCGACCTAATCATAACTGCCATTACATAATCGTCTGTCTTTTGCTTCTGCTCTTTGCCGCCGCTCTTGTTTTGTTTCACCAACTAGTTAACTTTTATTGTGCCCATCAAAATGGTACCCGGGTACTGTTCCTACATGCCAACGACCATGAATCACCGAAGAATTTATCCAACTAGGTACTTTAAATATTTCAAATGCCTTTTGTATACTTTATTTTCCTAATTTAATTTAAAATTACTTCATTTAGTATAAGGAACTCTTTTTTTTTACTTTTACGTCTTAAATATAATTTAAAAAAAATAATTTATTATTCAAGCAAACAAAAAAGTTAAAAAATCAGGTGTCCCGACATTTAGTAAGAAGAAATAACAATTTTTAAATAATTTTCAAGAGAAATTTAGGAAAAACAAAAATATTCAATCCCAACTTCCAATATTAAAATTATTTTTTTAATGATTAGATAAACAGGATGATTGAAAAACCAAATCAGAATTCGCATTACGAACCATTAAATTTTCAATTGCAGAATACAAATGCCACAATTGAACATGTGTAGAACGCTCCGGAAATTAGTATTGTTATTAACAACGATAAAATGCCAAAAGCTCGCGCAGACGAATTTACAAGAAATCGAATCAGAAATTCAACAAACAGAATATCCGTGCGTTCATTTTACGGCCTTTTTATTACATTCTTACACCGAGCCAAGCATATTGATCAATCGATGCCAATAAAACAAAATGATGTCCATCCATAAATAAATTATGTAAATGAAAAAATATCGCCGCTACGCGCCTGAACTGCTGATATTAAGCTCGCTTAAGTGCAAACACACCATCGTCGCTCCCGCTAATTGCAAAATGGCTTAATTACAATATAAAAACCGCATGTACCAATTTAATCGATGCTGTTGCGTTCGGTTCTCGAGTATGCACCATCCACAACCGATCAGCTGCATCTGCAAGAGCGCTCATCAGCACAGCGAGCGCGACAGAAAAAGAGATGTCGATCTCGTTTAAAGGGAATCGTCGTGGTATAAATGTACGCACTTAATAAAATAGTTGTCGTGCGTTGCCCAGCTCATTCGCTTTTACCTGTTTATTTCCCTCTGTTTTTATTTCTTCACCTCTTGCGCTCTCGTCCGCTCCACACTGCGCTTGTATAGTGTCTTTCTCGGTTCACGAAAATATTCGAAAAATTTCTTCCAAGAATTCCAACACTAAAGACATTGTTGTTACGGCCGCATACGCACTTTAGAAAATGTATATCTAGATCTGGCGACTCGAATATCTCTAAATTATGCCGTTTATTTGGCTATTTAACGATCAGACAAGTGGATAATTAATGCGAGTGATGGACTAATTAATTTTTCAATGCTTGGACTAAGAAATATTATAAATTGATTGGATACGAAGAGATTTTTCACACGCGCACGCACAGGCTGTTTATATACCTGATGCCCCCTACCATTGGACGACTGTATTAATTATGAATCCATAAATAAGACACTAATTAAAAATGATTTGCATAAATTTTAATTAAGTCTATTAGATGACTTTTACAAAAAAAAAAATACTTAAAATTAGAAAATATCTTAAATTGATACCAAAAAAATGCTTATATTAAAAATAGTATAGTTTTTTTTTAATGCAAATTCATTTAAAAATGAAAAAAAAAACATCCTATTAGCAACTGCTTACATAGATGACTTTAACCGAGACGTTAATTGAGATAACTTTTTAAAACAACTTAATCATGAAATTATAAAAGCCACAAAATTGGCAATAAAAAATCATTATTTGCTAAAACCATCAAAAAGCAAACAAAAACATTAAAAAGCACTATTAATCCGCACAAATTATTATTTTTTTTTCACAAGCAATATTCTGTTTTATAGGATAAAAAAAAACAATATTTACATATTAAAAATTGAAATGTTTTAATGATTATACGGGGCGTTCCAATCTTTTAAAATTATGAAAAGAAGACTAAATACAAATTTACCCAGTCAATATTTATTAATCTAAGGGTCCCTATTTAAAAATTTTATTAATGTTAAATATGTAATCAAATCCCAACCCCTTGAATTATATCCCAACTCTCTTTTTTTTTTATTTAATGAAAAGAATATATTACATCCTTTTAAAGGACTTTTAATTCCAAATTTTAAATATAATGGTGACATTACTATCTGTTCAGTCTTTTTCTATGTATTTATTTTTGGAATTTTAAATAAATATATTGAAAACACCTTGGAATCCGTAGTTTGAAACTTATCTTCTTAATTTTTCAACTCATTGGTAGTTTTTTTTTTTAAATTAGAACACCCTGTGTAAAGACAGCAGTAAAACTAAGTAAAATTAAGTGTATATGCTTGTAGATAATAATATTCGGATGTAAATTATGTGGCAGACAAGACAACTTAATAAGCGACGAGCTAGTGCAAAAAGGAGAATTCCGGTCCGCTAATGAGGCCTTTTAAGCCGATTACGGACATTAATATATTTCGCCTAATTAAATTGTTGTGCCTTTTATAGGTCGTAAATAAGCGAGTTAAAAGGTGACACGTCGCGATTCTTCCACTATTAATTAGGCACACAAATGATCCCCTCGTCGGAATATAATTAATTAATGTAATACGCGCGCATAACGCCGAGATAAGGAAGTCATTTGATCTGTACGAGACGTAAATCTTATTTATTTGCTGCCGTTTCTAAGAACACTACTGTTAATGATTATTATTCATGATTATGATTATCGTATAATAGTGGCTTCGGAATATACTACGTACATAATAAAAAATAAAAAAGAAGAAACAGAGAGGAAAGAAAAAAAAAATAGCTAAGCGACGCATCGACTTTTACGACGGCCAAACAGATAAAATAATTATATTACGCTCCAATGATAAATTAGTGTTTGTCTTATCGGAGAAATGCGTGTAATAAATTTGATGGTCTTGTATGTACGCGTAACTTACACGCTGGATATATATATTATATTGTTTCGCCTGTAATCTTGTCGAGTTGTAAATAAATTATTTATTAGTTTTGAAAAAAGAAAAAATAAACCACCTTCCAGACTTCTACAGGGTATGAAGTTTCTTATCTAAATTTTTAACGAATTACTTTTTTATTTGTAACTGTATTTAATTCCAATTTATAAAAAATTATTTAAAACAATTGTAATGAAAAAATTTACTGCAAAAGGAATTGCAGCAAATGTAATCTTAATTATAAATTAAAATATTACTCTGTATAAGAAAAGACAAACACATCTTATAGTTTTTGATGCATTATTGTAATTACTACAACTTTAATCAACTGTTTATTACTTTCACACTATATGGACATTTTTTTTTTCAGAAAACGCAAATGGAATTTTAAACAGTAAAAATGCAAGCACTAAGTAAGATAAAGGAAAACGTTTCTTTTTTAACAGTAAAGTCGATTGGAAAAATTATACTCTTTGTGTGCGTGGCTTGCGTATGGCAATAGAGCCAATAGATACTATAATATTCAACGTTTATTATGATTTTTTTTTCTAACATATTATTTTTTAAATAGGAAAAACTTAATTAGAAAATATATGCATAATGAGCAAAAGCAAGTGCGAATTTCCTTTATTCCATTTGAACTAAACGCATGTGTTTTATGCCTTTTTGTAATGTGTTAATTTTTATTGTGAGCGTTTTCCTGACAATAAAAAAGTTTACAGTATTTACTCCTCCTACCATTTCTCGGCTAGATGTTCTATGAAATTTACCACTATGAGGTAAATACAATAATAAAAATGCGAAAAAACTGATACCAACTGTGATTAATTTACTACGTTCAAGATGTCTGGCTATTGCATTTTAGTGCCAATTAAAAAAAAAAAAATTACTTGGATCACTCTGTACAGGGTGATTCACAAGACTGAGATTGAAACGCTATAATAAGAATAATTCATAAAGTTTTTCAATTAATAAAAATTGGTTTAAAAAACCTTGAGCAGTTTTAAAGACAAATATTATTGAAATATTTTAGGAATAACTGAAAATGCATGTCAAGATTAACGAAAAAAATATTTTTTTCACTTTTTTAATAATATGATTTTTAAAGCAATTTTTTTAAAGATTGAAAGTGCAAGAGATTTTAATAAGAAAGCGATATATTTTCAACAAAATAATTTTCATTTTATTTTTTAAAATAATTAATAATCATAACATGAAATAAAAAATAGGGCGTGAAGTATTTTTTAAATTAGAAACACTTGCTAAAACAGAAACACCCTGTGTAAACAGTTTTAATTTAAAGTTTTTGCATAAATAACGATAATTCACAATTTCCATAACTGGATATAGATGTAAATTTTAATTTCAATTGGTAGATAATTTATTTGAAAAAAGAAAAGAAAATTAAAATGCAAACGGAAAGATAAACAACACTCAATAGAGAAACATGATCTTTACAAATTAACAAATAAAAATTTAAATGGTTGCTGCCTTTAAAACAATTATTATCGCAAAAGAAAAATTGCATTTAATGGCAGTAATGACCTCAGTCTAAAATAAATAAAGCGACAAAACGCGCCCGAGCCTTAAATATTGCAAAATCGCCTTCTAATTAACCCTCGCTTTCTACTTATTTTAGTGAGAGAATATAATCTTCAGAGCACATTATAAAGTGCACAGAGCTAATTTTCCCTAATAACCATAACCATAATCTTAAATGTGACCATGAACGTAATGGGGCCATCAAAGTAAACGATGAAAAAAACTATCTGTTCGCACCTCAGATTACCTCGGCAAATTATACGAATTACCGGCCATCGAAGAGCACCCCTAAACCGAAGGATATGCAATTACCTTGCGTGGCCTAAGTGAAATAAATAAATAGTTGTTAAAGCGCTAGCGATTACACATCACAGATCACAAAGGGCTCATATTGTGCGCACCTGTCCACTTTAAATTTTCACCATACGTTTACTTCGATAATTATATTAAAAAGAAAATCAAAAATCCAATGTAAATATACTATATTTTTGGAAAAACTATCGTAAATTTTAATAAAACCTTTTTATTCGAAAAATAAATCCCTATAGTAATAGAAATACGTGCAAACTGAAAGTAATGCTGTTATGATTGGCGACGAGACTGTGATTATTATCATTAGGAAGCGCTAGATGAGTCTGGAGGAATTTCTTCGGCGCGATGGATGGATAGTTGCATCGACGTCGGACGTGATGCTTGATGGTCACCTCATAACCGCATTAGATCTTATCGGAATGTGCAGTGTGCAGCGCACACTTACCATTATTTTAACTAATAATAATATTATGTAAACGACGCTCGTCTCTTGTCTTCGCTGTATCATTCCCGGCACCTAACACTTCGTGGAACAGCTTTGTTTGAGCAAATTATTGGTAATTTATGCGTGTGTTAAACCGGCCGCAGCAGAGAAAAACCACTATTTACTGAATTCGTTTAATACATTTTTGCATTTCGACACGGATGAATGACCGACTTGATGTTTAAAGCGCTGTTTGCGCAATGCGCAATGTTCAGAGAGCAAGCATTAAAGGGCAAATATGCACGTCAAAGGAATTAAAATCGGCTTGCCTTTTTAAATGAATCTAATTGCTTCTCTTAACGAGATCTTTTTCAACCTTTTTTTTTATTGCGAAATTAGATATTTATTAAATTACTGCAAATGGCTTGTTTGGAATGATTCATTATGATTTATTTTAAATTAATAAGTAGAAACCAACAAAACAAATGATCTTAAATATTTTTAAATTACAAAGGGCTTTGAAGTTTTCCAAGCGGACAATTTTAATATTGCATAATTTAGTAGCGAATATTGCAAAATTATAGTTAATGAAGTCAGCTCAATGATCGTAAAAAAATCACTTCTTAGTTATGCCGCGAAAGAATATATTACTTACTCTTACTGAAGTCATTGCAGATTCATTTGCAAGTCATTGACTGAGAACTGCTAATAAGCTTTCTGAATTTCAGAAATTTTCGCTTCTTTTTTGGGTTTTACATTTATTCTAACTGTTACAATTAACTACAATACTATAATTTGGTAAGATTTTTTTATAAGAATGGCGTTAGTACCGAAAGTTTGGAAACCGTTGTTAGAATGTGTAAAATATAATGAATCCTAATTGAAATAATTTTGTTATTTTTCCCAAAAAAAAAATTTGGAGCAATTGTAATATAAAATATCTTTTTTTTATATAATTTGCTCATATAGTTTTCTAAATTTTATTTTTTAAAGTTGAAAACGAAAATTACTCACATCTTTAGAAGTTTCTAGACGAAAACCCAGTGCCAAACCCTGAAAAAAAAAAGAACAAAAATTAATCACATAAAATAAGACAAAGCAGCAATTTATATAAAAATGTGTTTTTAATTAACAGAAACTGTCAAGCAAATAGAAACAAATAAATAAAAGCGAAGTGGCCAACGAATAAATACAAATATAATTTAGAGCTGGCAATCGAGAATAGACTGAAAAGTTATTTCCCAATTAACTTAACCATTAAGGACGATAAAAATACGAGCGACAAGTGAAAAACGAAAAAGCTCAAAGGCGACAGCAATAAACGCGAAAGCTTATGCGTGTCACGAATAAATACGAATGTCGAAGAAATTTATCATTAGAGCAATTTAACGTTTGCGTTCGTCGTCGGGCTCTATTAATTTTCGATAGTCCATGAAATTGCGCTATACAACTGCACGCAAAATACGAGTAATAAGTTGGTTGCTTAAGATTTTTCAGCGAAATGATTTATGCAAAATTGCAAGATGTGACGTTAAGGAGTGGAGGCGGCCGTGACGGCTCAATTATGTGGCCTATAGCCACCGTAACGACGCGACACGAGAAATTTCACATTGGTCAAACGATACCAGCTTCTCAAATTACCAGATTGCCACTAAAGGAATTCGAAATTAATTAAATCTCCGACCACATTATTGATGTTTGTTTGTTTGTGTGTGTGTGTGTGTGTGTGCGTGCGTATATGCATAAAGGCCGAGCAATATAATGCTATAGCGTCCGCAGATCGATTGTTAAGAACGTTTCTTTTATTTTTTCTCTCTTTTCTTTTTGTTGTATTGCGCGGCGGAACATCGTAAATGTCGCGCAGAGCAAAATGGCCGTTTAAGATAATTAATTGTCGCAGTTAAAGAATTGCGCAGCGTTCGATTGGCTTTGGGACATCTGTACTCTTGTGTGTCTGCAATTAAGATAATATCACAATCCCCGCAGTACCACCACACTCTTCGGAATTGCAGCAGCCATTGCACATTGCGTCTGCAAATCGCACCTAATAACCGGTTACTTACAACTACCTCCATTAATTTCTTTTTCTCTTTCTTTAAATCCCATATTAATAATATCTACCAATGAGAATATTGATTATCACCGCTATAAAATTTGATATAATTGTATAACTACCTCATAAAATTGTTTAATTAATTAAATGAAATTGCGCTTTAATAAAAGATTTTATATACCAAGTGCATAAGGATGAAACTTTTATATAAAGTTTTTACGTTTATGCCATTTTATTATTTTCTTATTAACAAGCATCAAAAACCTTTGGATGGTAAAATGAAAAAAAAAAAATATCGTGGTTTTGAATATGCGTCTTTAATATTTCCATTTTTTTTCCAAAGAAAATTCGAAGAAAATTTTCTCGCAGGACACAAAAGCAAGTCAATTTTACATCGTCCAATTTCTGGGGACGAAAATAATTATTTATTTTGAAAATCCAAAGCGCTAAAATTAAGGGTTGGTCTAAACGAGCATCCAGATCGCCAGATTGATTGACAAAAAGACAGTTCTAAGTATTTGCTGGTATATCTTAAAGGCTTATTAGTATTACTTATTAGCTGTTAATACTTGCTAATGCTACATTTGAGGTACTGACTGTTTGAAAAATGACAAAATATAAAAAAATTAATGCAAGGGCATTTTTCGGTGGAAGAATTCAACTAGGAATTTTAACCAGCATGCGACTTCTTTAACAGAATTTGCCCTTTTAGATTACCACTTATTCGGATTGCTAAGTCGAGTGTAGAGCACTTCTTGAGTCGGGCTTTGATTGAACGAGGAAGTGCAAAAATGGCTGCTAGGTTTGAAACAGCAGAGGAAGATTTCTGTTGGCTTATTATCTATCAATTGCCCAAAAGATGGGCAAAATGTAAATAGAAGAGCATACCTTACAACAAGTTTATATTATCTTTTTTTTTTAAGTAACAGGTTTTACAAGAATCTTTTAAAAAATCATTTATTGTTTCACCCCTGTTTACCCCTTCTATTAATATGATTATTTTGCAATTTTTGTAACTTTAACACAAGTAAAACTTATGAAATTTAATTGCCCTATAATTTTGTTCATAACATAAAAACTGTTTTTTTTTTCAATAAAAGTCTAATTTAGATTCCCGGAATTTCTTCTTTAATCCGATTTAAAATCCACCCTTTTCTATTTATTTTCCTGGCCTATTAATAATAGGTTTTAATTCTATATATTTTTGCTATGGAATTAGTTAAAGTTACAAAAAAAATTGTCGCATGTTATTTTTCTCAGCCTCATTTGATTTCATTTCAATCAACCCCATTAAATTATTCAGATATTATTTTGTTACTTTGCAATGTGATTAAATCTATTTAAAATAGTGCATTCACAATATAATCAGATATTTATAAATTTATAAATATCCTGCTTTAACTTTTGTGTGGCTACATTTTATCACGACAAAAAATCTCGAGCTTATTATTTGAAGGGGGATGAATTCGAAAAGTAAAAGAGAGCTTCGTGGGTGGTAAGCAGTTCTAATAGCTAATTTAATTCGACACCTGGTCATTATTATAAGGTGGATAATGTGATCGGGTCGAACGAGAAGAATGTGCATTCATCGAAATAGCCGTAGCGAAAAATTAAATACGCCCACTGAAAGGTGGCTATCCGTTTTGAAGTCAAGTGGTCTCCTCTTTTCACAACGCATCAGTAAATATTTATTCAAAGGGCACTCGAGTTAATAATAACTCCTTTTTCGCCCTTTTTCTCGCTCCGTCGCACCGATTTCTATAGAGATCCCAAACACCGTTTGACTCTAATAAGGATCCTTAGAATGTTTATTGGATTTTTTTCCCCACAAGAGAATTTCAACGTTTATAATGAATACATTTTTAATCTCTTACAACTTTCCCATTCTTTACAATTTTTCATTAAATACCTATATTAAAAAAAAAATACATATTATTAATATACACTTCCAGTCAATTGTAATTATGGTTTTCAATTGATTTTGAATTGAACAAAAGAAATAATAAATTGAAAAGAGCGGTGCACATTTGCATTTAAATGGTGGAGAAAATTTGGCATAAATAATACGTATTGCAAAAAGTTATTGTAAATGCAGAGACGAAACTGCACATTAAAAATAAATTAAAGGAAAATATTTGTGTTTCAGAAACGGACAGTCGATGATTTTTCCACGCCGACGGTTATTTGTATTCGATTTTTGTGCAAAGAACGCCATTGTCGATGGTGTTCTTTCAGATGTGCACAACAACGTACCAACAATATAGTTTCACGCGTCAAGTGAGAATATTGAGCTTTTGTCACCTGGCCTCAGGACCAAGCGCCTCCTTTGCCACCTTCCTTCATACATCCATCCATACATCGATACCTGCGTGAAAATTGTTATTGGGAAAGAAGAAGAAAAAAGTGGCACGACATCGATCTTTTTTGCCACATACTACATATACAGATTAATACTTGCACTCTTTTAGTCTTTTTGTGCAGCGGAATACAAAATATCAAAAATAACAAAGTGCGCCCCAACAGTTGAATAAACAGTCGGTCACGAGTTGTCACAGGGATCGACAGTAATTAGGGGTTCTTTTCTGTTGAAATTAATATATCTTGCAATTACGTTACAAAGACTCTTTGTATCCAGTCGCTGAATGTAATTCGTCATTTCACATTTTTGTATTGGCCGAGTTTGGTTTTGTTTGAATATTTTCATTTTTCTTTTTCGCTTTAAAAAAGGTAACCAAAATCCCAATTTATGAAATAAAAAAATCTAAAGTAATAAGGAGATAAGAAAACATGCGTACAATTACAAAAGTGAAGGAACTGGGTCCGTGCAACTTAAAAATCAAAAATTATGATTAAACCGGAAGTGGCATAAAAATAAAATTTATATGTCAATAAATTTAAAATTATGTCTTATACAGGGAGTACCAGCTATATGTTGTCTCTGAGTGTAACCCCGAAACGGCATCAGATAAAATCATAAAATCTTCAAACCCTAACCAAATTTTTAATTTTAATGTTAATAATAAATTAAAGTTTGCAATCGTGCACTAAGAAATATTATCAAATGTACAGCGTCACTGTTTTCTTAGAAATTATATTCAACTTTGGGGTTTTTTTTTTTAATGCAACACCCTTGTTTTATTAAATGCAAAGATATTTTAGATTTAAAACATCAAATAGGTGCGACGAAAGAAAAATTTCAAAATTTCAAAATTTGATTACTTCAAGATACCAATGATTTAAAAAAAAAATCACGTTCCTATTCAAAACTATTTAAAATGTTAATTATTTTTTAAACTTACAGAAAAAGTATTAAATATTAATTTGTCATGATTTCGAATTTATCTTATGTTACATTATATATTTCTAATTAAGACCTACAATACTTAGCAGATACACCCTGTAGAGAAATGAATATTTTTTATACAAATTGCTGAATAAATATATAAAAATTAAAAATTAAAAAAAAACTGAAAATTTAGATGGCTTTTATGTAAAACAAAAAAGCTCTCAATGAGCTTTTGCGCAATTAAACTTTGCAAAGTGCACCATATACTAAACCTTTGAATGGAAAATGGTCGGTGGATGGTGAATGAAAGCAGTCATATTATTTATGGGGCATACGCGTGAAATATTGTCCCATTGTGTTGTTGGTGCTAATGCAACGAAATTAGATTGGCGTTATTGTGTGTGCATTATCGGCGCATTTGTGCATACTACAAGTGCATCTAGGTATATTGTTTGTTGTGAATATACGACTAATGCCTATGGCAGCATCACGATTCTTGTTGCACATACACACCAACACACACACACACACACACACACACACACAAAAGCAGAGAGGCAGACACATTGAGAGACACACGGAGTGCAGATAAAGACAAATAGATGCAAATATTGAATGTTGTACGTGTTTGTGTTTATACGTAGCATATATTTGCCTACAAACGATGAGTTAGTTAACCGCATAGTGAGCGAGAAGGAGAGCCATTATCGGTTCGACTAAACTGGAGGCTATGAATTCATTACGGCCAACATTAATAATAACACACTGCTCCATGTACGGTCAGATTAGTTACAATTTCAATTGATATTTGCATTTCGATACATTGCTTATATCTAACTAGCTATACACTCATGCACACACACACAAACATTCCAATACTATACAGATATCGGGGTAAAGTAAATGTCAAATTATATTTGCATGCGGTAATTATTCACATCATGCATCAAAAGTGGATTGTTTTCTTGAAACAATAATCATTCCTTTGCTCGTAGCAATTTCCTTTCGATTGGGGGTTGCGAAATTTTCAAACCTAACGGTCAATGGTTATCGATTAAGCTCACTTTAAAATTTAAATAAATTCGTAGAAACACTTTCTTTTGAAAAAATGTAAATCCAATTAATTATAGAAAAGAAAAGTCGACGACGTATTAATTTTTTCAAATCACTTAAAGCGATATTTCGGTGTACCTATTGTTTTGACTCGTAACTATTTTGCTACGGGTTGTGATAGCTCAAAAAAGCACTTTGTAATAGACTGTAATGAACACTATATGATCTTGCTCGCAAGGAGGCTGAAGACATAATA
>JASKGO010001949.1:0-19229 GCA_030556065.1 Holobus sp. GC000080
GGTGATACAAGCAATGATGAACGATATATCGATATACTATTGGTTTTGCTTTATTAAGCTACTACGACATGGGTTTTTAACGAACGAGATCTACAGCGGAAGTGCTGGTTTCTACTCTTTTTGACTTTTTTACAATTTTAGCCGGTCCTGCGCCTTGACAAATATGCGTGTTATTAAATATCCAATATTTGATATACTAATTTCTAGACGCATTCCCGCAACTGCTCGTACAGGCGGAAAAAAACATGCAAATTTTCATTCAAAAGTTAATATTTAACGAATTTTCAGAGCAACTGTTGCAAGAACAAAACAGTCTTACTGGAAAGACATAACAAAAGCAGTGACAGTATCATCGAATGGAGGCGGTCAAAGCTCAACCGAACCGAACTTCACCCCGACAACATCTTCACCCTCGACCGAATTCGAACCATTCTACGATGACTGCCATTACCGAAAGTCCTGTTTCGGCTTTCCCAGCGGTTGCATCAGTCGCAAGAACTGCCGCGGAGTAGTGGCCGTAACCGTAGAAGGCGATGTGTATCAATTCGAACTAAAAGCTAAAGGTCCAACTGCCTGGATCGGTGTCGGACTTTCGGACGATGCTTCTATGGGAGCCGATTCAGTTATTGAATGTGTGAAGAGTAGTAACGGCATCAGAGTTTACTCTTCATATACGCAAAGACCTCCAGAAGGATACGATGCGATTCGCGAAAGAAATTCCGACTACCTTCAGTTAAAGAACTCTTCAACTGTTGATGGTGGTATTTATTGTACGGTTTGGCGCGATGTGAGAAGTATCGTGCGGGGTAGAGTGTTCGATTTAGCTAGGGAGCAGTACCATTTGCTTCTGGCAGCAGGTGAATCTGTGGAATCCAACAAAGTCGACTTTCACACACTGTTTTTCACTGCTAGTGGCGAAAAGAAGTTTTTGTCGGACGTTTCCGAAACCTTAGGCGCGTCGAAATTATTTGTGCGGTTACACGGTGCCTTTATGTTGACCGCTTGGATTGGAACGGCGGCCGTGGGGATGCTGTTGGCTAGGTATTACAGACAAACGTGGGTTGGAAGTCAATTGTGCGGAAAGGATCAATGGTTTGCTGTAAGTGTTTCTTTAGCTCATTAAATTTTCTTAACATTTTTCCATTTCAAAATTAGTGGCACAGATTCTTCATGGTAATCACATGGTGTCTAACAATGGTCGGATTTGTGCTGATATTTTTGGAATTGCGCGATTGGAGCCATGAGAGAAATCCACATGCCATATTAGGTACAGTAACTACTGCCCTGTGCTTCTTCCAACCGATCGGGGCTTACTTCAGGCCTCATCCGGGCACCAAAAGACGCTGGATTTTCAACTGGGGCCATTGGTTCTTCGGAAACGCAGCTCATATCATTGCCAGTGCGTTTTATAATTCACCTTAAGGGAGACAATTTTAAAATACATTTTATTTTATTTTACAGTTGTTACCATTTTCTATGCGGTACAGTTGACTAAAGCAGAACTGCCAGACTTTTTAACTTATATTGTGGTGACTTATGTGGCTTTCCACGTACTCATCCATTTGGTTTTATCGGTAATATTGACTTAAAAAAAAGTGTTTACTTGTTTACTAAAAGAAAATTCATAACTAATTAGGTGATGGGATTCGTTTCGGAAAGATCGGCTAAAAGTCGCATCAATTCTATCCCAATGAAGGAAATGGGTAGCTCCGGAAGAAGTTCCATGTACAACGACCACAGAAACGATGACGCACCGGTAAGTTTTTCTCCGTTTTTGTTTCTTCTGCGTAATAAAACATAAAACACGCTTTTTGCATTTATAAACTTTATTTCATTTTATCTGATGTATCAACATGCAATGAAAAATAATTGTTTATATTTAAATTAAAACCTTGATAACAAATATTTACAGAATAATTTACAGAGTGACCATTTTCATAACCTGTTTATTTTTACGAGAGACATTCGGTTAACTGGGCAAAATGAGCAGAATTTTGTACCTAATTAATATCCGTTCCCAAAAATCAGAATCTGTCTTGTTTCCCGAATTATCCCGAAAATATCGAAAATCGTCGATTTTTTTTTTTGATAATTTATTTCAAGAAAATTATTTGACATAGAAAATAGTAAAAATTATTCCTAAAAAAATATCTTTTAAATAAAAATTATACAAGATTTCCATAGCTTGCTTGATTTTCGAGATAAAAAATAAACCTGATTTATCTAAAGGGGTATAAGTTGGGCGCAAAAATCTGCCCATTGTTTTCCTCTCTCTTTAAAACTGTAGAAACTTCCCATATATGGGTTGTTAAAATTACCGATCTGCACACAGGGTGTTTTTTTTTTAATTAACTGGTTATCTATTTTTAGAGAACTATTACACATAGACCATTTTTTTTTCTATATTATTCTCAAAGCCCCACTTATCTAATATATTTTCAACACTGGTACACTTCCGAAAAAATAATCGAAATATGAAAAGCAAATTGGGGTATCCCATTTAAAATATAAAATTCTTATTCCGATAAAACCGAAAGTAATCAAGTGTGGAAAATGTTTTATGTTGGGAATAATTTTGACAGCAAAGAAAAAAAATGGTCTTTGTGTAGTAATTCTCCCAAAACCGTTAACCGGTCAATTAAAAAAAAAAAAAAAACATCGTGCATAGAAAAATACTTGAAACACATTTTTTAGTTATAATTATAATCAAATTAAAAATAAATACAGGGTGCTCTATTTTGAGTTGAATTTCATGGCTATCTTTGTTAATAAGGGCTACCTTTGTTAGCAAAATAGGAATATTTGTTCTGGTTCCCGAGTTATCCTGAAAAATTGTAAATAATTATTAATAAAATGAATAATAACTAAAGAATAGTATTTATAAGAAAAATACAGTAATTTCAAAATAAAATAGTTATAAAATCCTTTTGTTTCTTCTAAGAAATTTCTTTGCAGAACACTTTCTCAAAAGTTTCCTTTGTCAAAGAGTTTTCTAGAAATAAATTATTAAAAAATGGAATTTTTTTAGTTTTTTTCGGGATAATGAGGGAACCAGGTTTCAGTTTTTTTTTTAATTGGGAGTGTTTTGAGCATGTATTCCTGCAAAACTTGGTACATGCAATTAAACTGAAAATGCGATTCCCTGTATACTAGTACAACTTTTACATATGATAAAAGACCAACTTTGGCAAATCATTGAATTAACAGAAAATTATTAATTTTCAGCATTCCGTATTCAGAAAGTTCATACTGGGAATTTATATATTGGTCGTAATTCTCTTTGTGGTTGCAATGGTCGTCATAGTAGTTTTGGCCCCAATTGAGGAGTACTACGAGAACAATATCAGATCGATGTTTAAAAATTAAACAGAATCCTTTCCCCGTCAATAATATCTACGATGTTACCGACCCTATTGTTATTATCATCGTAATTAAATGTAAATATTAACGAGAGCTTATAAAAGACCATAATTTGTTATTTAAATAATTAACACTGATCACATTGATGTAAAGTCCATTAATCACTTTATTTTTACTAACATAGCATAAGTTTATTTAAGTTATTGTCCATAAAAGTATGCAAACAAATAAATTTACCAACGTATTTACTCTTTATAATAACAACAGCTAATTTTGATATATAAGCACGCCACCATAGAAGGTTTCACGACTTTTCTTCTAAGCGACAATGAATTCAGATGCACTACTGCTTATCCTGTGGCATTACTTCGCTAACATCAGTTGCATTTACCAATGTGGACAGCAATCGTACACATTTAATTTTCCAGTCGTAACTGTTGATTTGAACAAATCAGAAAGAATGTATTTGACGGAGCAATGCAATGGATTTCTCATTATGGGATCGGCCGCGGAAACGATTGAAAGTGTCAAAATCATCGAGAATGATCTAAGAAGTTGGCACAAGTCGAAATTCAATAGGAGATGATATTTTTTAGTTGTGGATTCAATTGAGGACGACTTTTTTGCACATCAAGTATTCGATCAGTTGTTTTTCGATGTTTTATTGGCGTCATCCATGAACGAATCGTGTACCGCATTCTTTGCTCATGGTTTATACGGTTGCTGTAAACATGATATAATAAACCTTGGGGAATTATGTGAGCACGATCTGGAAAATATCAATCAATTATTGCTACCATTGGAGAAATTGCGTAATAATGTGCAAGGACGTAGATTACGCGTGTCTACTTTTAATTACATGCCGTATATTTATTTGGGTAATATCTTTTTTTTTATATTTATGATATCTATTATTGCGATTTTTTAATCTTATTAAATATAGAACTTTCATCAGTACCAAAATGTGTAATTGATTTTAACTTAAGGGCATTTTTTTGCCTAGGGAAAAAGATAAAAACTAAAAAGTAAATCTTTTTTAGAATCACAGTCAGGTGCAGAATTTTCTATAGTAAAAGAATTCGCTCTGCACTTGAACTTTTCGCTGGAAGTAATGGAAGAACGAGAACTGTGGGGAAAAATCTACAACAACCGTAAAGGAAGTGGATGTATATTTAGAGTAGCTACCCAACAGGCTGATTTCGGCATAGGTAACACATAATTTCTACATATTTTTTTAAACAAAAAATTATTTAGGTGGATTTTACCCATTATTGGGTAGATATAAATACATGGACTTTTCTTTACCCACTTTAAGAAACGGGTTAAGTTTTCTAGTTCCAAAAGTAACGCTACTAACGGACTTTATAGGACCATTGAGACCATTCGGTCCATGGACTTGGACCTTTTTGCTTTTCATCTTCATAATAATGATAATTTTTGACTATCACTTACAAAGACATTATTTGTACGCCACAAAAAAAAAACAAGCTTAAAAGAATTTTTAAATCTAACAATTAATTTTTAAGGAGAGTGAAGTTACAATTATCGACAATTGTTTTGGAACTATTGGGAACACTTACTGGACAACCATTGAGAAATGCCCGTACGGGAATTTTCGGTGTTTTCCTTTTGTACTTCTCAATGCTCATTATTGTATTCTACAATTCTGGTTTGGCCAGCTATCTGACAAGACCATTGTATTTCACAATTCAAATCACCGCGTGTATGCAATGAAATAGATGCAATTGTTATTTTTAGATTCAGTGACGCAATCGACACGGGAGAGGAGCTGGAAAAAAGTTCTTTGCCAGTGGTAGGAATATCCAGTTCTTATGTCAGCCCATTGAATAAAGTAACTACCTTGCAACATCGCTTTAATACAAGTTTAATAAATCATGCAGGTGATTCTAGAGCATTTCATTTTCAGGAAATTTACCCGAGGATCATAACAAGTTTTAATGAGATGAATCAAACTGATTTTGAAATTTATTTACGAAGTGGAACAGAATTTGCTGTTGCACTCGATCATTTAGATTTAGGTATTTTTCCAAAGATATAGAGGTTATTTCAATAATTGGATTATCAAAAATTTTATCGGTCATTTCAATTTTGAATTTTGATAGTTCAAATAATTGATAAAGCCTGTATAAAAAAACACTAATATTAGAATAACTTATTTTAAATATTGTTTCAGGCTATTCTTTGGGAGAATATCAATCGATCTTTCCAATAGAACATTTAGAACGTTTTCAATTATTAAGCGAAGATTTGTCAATTCTTTCCTGCGTAATTTTAACTGTTAAACATTCGCAATTATTGCCGAAATTTGATGAATTTCTTCTGAGAATCCAAGAAGGTGGTTTGGATTATTACTGGCAGTCGGAAGCATTCAGAAATTACGACTACAAAACTCAAATTTTCTTGAAAAACGTTCACAAACCGAACGCAATATTGACCGTTTTGTTCGATTGGAAAAATGTAATTGGAGCATTTTTAGTCTTGATCTTAGGTTACTTAATTTCTCTTGCAGCATTTTTCTATGAGATTTTTAAACATATCAATTAATATTTGTAATGTCTAAATTACGGTTAAAACATTTTCATCTGGTGACTGGTCGCTTTAAGAAAGTATTTGTTCGACTTATCAAATATCTATAAAGAGTTTATGCTTTAGGTGGACTTCTCATAAGGAAAAATAACAAATATTTCTTAAGAAAACAGTAGCTACATATTGAATTATCTGTGCTTTGTAGGAAACATTTCAGTAATTATAGTACGAGATTTATAACAAAAATTAAAAATTAATGCGCTTAAAACATAATGCATAGACATGACATCTCTTTTTAGGATTAAAACTAAATAAACCAAAATTTTAGAAAAACATAATATATTAACTGATAATTGTAAGTACATAATTTAATGTTCTAATTAGTTTTATACATACCTAATATGTCATTCATCGCTTCAGGGAAATCTGAAACAGTATTAGAATATCAATAAATGAGTAATTAATTTTTGAAAGCTTTTATGATCCAAAAGTGTCAAAATTAATAACATAACAAATGAAGGCGTTAAAAACGTGGCCAAAAAAAAAAACAAATGGAGAAAATTTCTTCCTCTCACTGAAATGCAGTATGCTCAAATCTAAAATCAATAAAGATAAATTTTCATTTCTTTACTCGGAAAACGCCAAAAACGAAAACAGCAACTTCTACAAATCGAAATAAAGAAACCTAAAAACTAAACACTGAAAAAATACAATCCCAACTAGACTCCTCCCTTGGCTACAAGAAAGCGCTCCGGGTAATGCAAAGCGGTGGCAGAGAGGCGGCCAAGCAGATGTCTCTCGAGTCGAGTTTCGATCGGGGGCAGCATAAACGAGAGTATTGAACCGTACCCTTATAGTATTTTGTACCGCCATAGTAGTCAATTAGAAGATCGGGTCGCAACGTGCCATGGTCTCCTTTAAATATTAACCGTACTCGTCGGGACCGTCTCAGACACGCTCCGTGCAAACACTAAGTGTGACCTTTAGTGACGAAGGGTGGACGCGAGTGTGACGAAAATCGGCTCCGGCATGCAACAGTTGATGAACTAATGAATTATAACTGGTGCAATTAGTGTATGATGCGTAATGTGGCTTTAAAGGTCCCGAGGGTGGAATGTGCATAAATGGTGGGCCTAGCGAGGCCATAGCACGACATGGGGCAGTACCGGTGTTTAGTTTACGGGCTAGTTGCCATTTTTTTGGCACGAACTGTGCGGCCACAGGAAAATGAAGAGATCCGAAATCAATTCGAAGCGGCGTTTCAAGGTAACCCCCACGCAATTATTTCTCACTTTTATAATGTTCAACTAGCACTATTGAACAACATCCCTTGGACCGCATTATCGGAAACCCGAAAACTGCAGCGCTAATTAAGCGGCAGTCTAAAATTAATTAAGAGGTGTTTAATTCGATCCCCGCTCTTAATTAGGCGCTCGCTCGTAACTTTCGACATTTTCCAAACGTAAATCAAGTGGAGTTAATTACCGGAATTCGCCCATGAATTTTGTAGCATCCTGGTCCGTTGTAGTACCTATATCTGCATTTTTGCATTTTCCTTCCCTACACGTTAAGCTGCTTTTTAAAATTCCCTTTGCTCTTTCAAGTGTGTGCGCTAATACGCACAGTTTTAAAGACGCCCTTAATTATTTCTCGCCAGGCAGCGAAAGGCGCTCTCTTCAAAGAGTAATTACTCTATTATGCAGCACCTTTGCTATCGATTGTAACTATTTTTCCACCGCAGGTTTGTTTGGTTTTGTTGCCAGGGGTTACGTTGCCAAAGAGCCCCCTTTGAGTCGATATTTACCGCAAACTGACCCTCTTGCTATTGTTTCCAGTGTGTACTTTTCGTATCCAATAAGAATTATAGGGTCATTTATTCATTTAGGGACGGATGCAAAATGTATAGCGAATGTATGGCGGTAGTTACAGAAAAACGAGCACTGCTAAGATGACAGCCATAAGTTATGGAAGATCGGGGTTTAGGATCTTATGTTCCCAAAAGCGATTCATCATCGGGAATAACACGCACTCAAATGTACACGCAAAATATAAGAATGTCGCATTCGAATCCCAGTCCTATCAGTTACAGAATATGTGCACGTTGTCAACAAAATTGCCAGGGGATTTTTAAGTAAATTACGAAAACTCGGACAAAAAATGTAATAGTGAAAAATTTCTGTTTACTATAATTTCAATTTCAACATTTCGTAAAATAATTTAATAAAAAAATTGCAATAATTGAAAACCGCATATTCATCTCAAAATTTACTGATTCATGTAAAATTTACGTGTTTTCCCACTGGAAGTGCTGTTTATTTTCGAACAATATGCCCATTTATCATATTTTCCATTTCACCTAGAGCGTATAATATGCAGAGCATATATAAGCAAGTGTTTGTATTCGTTGTTCGCAGGACGATGCAGTCACGGAAGTCCTTGCATGCAACTCTGCTACGATTTGCATGATGGAATGTACGAGTGCGACTGCAAGCCCGGATTCGCTTTACACGACGACGGCTACAGTTGTTATGGTGAGTTTATGTGGCAAATAAAAATTTTACGGATAGTAAAGCGAGCACACTAAGGATTCCGACAAGAAGTGTCGTGTTTTGAATATGTATTCAAACAGTGAAATGTTTGCCACTCTGCATAGCTCGTAATAAGCCGCAGATTATTGCTTAATAAATTTGGACAGCATCCTAATAGGATGCATATACGATGTGCATTGCAAGAGCAATAAAGATGTTTTACTAACATAGAATTTGTTGTTAATATTTTAATGGGTTAATTGTTTATAATAACAACCGTTAAATTAGTGTTATTATATTTTCATAGTTTTTGAAACATCTTTAGTAAAAACGGTTAATAGTATTGCGAAGTTTTTGGTTTGCTTATATCAATTGAATTAAACGAATTTCCAAGTTCTTCATATAAACAAAGTTTTCAGAAAATAAAGTATTTTGTTTCTTGAACTTTAAAAACGGTTTTATCAAATCAAAAGTTAAATAATTAAATTTGTTGTATAGAAATACAATTTTTGTTTTAAAAACTGGAAAAATATGAAATAATTAAATGATAAAAAATGCAATTTTAAAGGGCTGTAAATAAAATATTAAAATTTTTTGATAATGCAAAAAGGGTTTTATTTATGTTTCAAATTGCCGGTTTATAACTCACCAACATTTTCAATTGAAAAGCTACAAAAACCACGTCATAAAATTTCATTAATAAAATTATTTAAAACTTAAAAATTATATTTTTCCTGAACAATTGCGTTCTCATAAAATATTTTGTAGTAATTACAAAAAAAAATGTTTGATCGGTTTAAAAATCTGCAAAGAAAGTTAAAATTAAATGGAAGTGTATAAGTAGTTTTTAATGATCAATTAATTTTTATTTCAGAGCTAAATGCGACGGCATCGTCTTTTCCTGAATCACCTTTTCTAGTCAATAATAATAAGCAAACTAATAGTAATAATGGCATAGTGCCAATTAGTGATATAGAACGTAATAGTCTAAGTAAAACTTATCAATTAAACACGAACGCCATAGTTGAGACGGACATCTTGTATCAAAAGGACGCCGAATTCGATGCGGAATTGAGTACAGCTGAGAACTACACGGATACAGTTTACAAGCTGCAAGTTTACAATAACGAATCTGCGGAGACCACAGCGGAAACTACTACTCTGAAAGCGACCACAGTGTCGCCGTGCCCCTTGGATTGCGGCCCCGGAGGCGGCTGCAAGATCTTCGAAAACAAGAATGCTGTTTGCCTGTGTCCTCTAGGACGCGGCGGTTTAAGATGCGAAAAAGGTACATATTACTTTTAGAATTTGGAAATTATTCACAACACCTTTGGAAAAAATAAAAATATTCGTTGGAAAACTCTGAGGGAAATTGAGACTAAATTATTCGTAAAATAATCAAGAACTAAGTTTGTTTTAAACAACCCCTCGAATATTTACATAAATTATAAACTTTGGTTTTAAGTGGTTTTTGCTATACCCAAATAGAAGAACTAAAACAACATTGGTCCAGAGTTTTAACATTTAAAGAAATAAAACAAAATTATTGTTAATAATAATAAATGATTTAATCTTTTGAGCAAAAAGCTTCACTTAAGAAGTGAAAACAATTTTACGATTTTATTGAATTTGCAACGAAAAATGAATCGTAACGAGAGACATTTCTTCGTGTCCTTAGATGTGGAAATTCGTTCGCCAAGATTCACGGGGTCCAGTTGGCTGGCTTTCCCGGCACTGAGGGGTGCGTACAAACATGTCCAAGTTACGTTGGAATTGCGTCCGGAAGCTTACGACGGTATTTTCTTCCTAACTGGCGAACGTGACGACATGGCAGGAGATTTTATGGCCCTTTTATTGCACCAAGGATTCGTCGAGTTCAGGTGAGATCATTTTCCAAGTCTGTATGCGTTTTACCGCGCGAGCTAGTGCGACCGCTACTGGAAAGTAAATCTGGGCCCTTGATGTATGTGACTTGAGCAAAATTATTAGGGGTAATTAATTTGGCGCGCGGAAATATTTTGTCGCCGTATAGATCGATGCAATTACAGCTACTACTACTTCTACTACACACAGTTTAATTCCGAAGTGCCAACATAACTCAGCGCACTTAATGGGTTGCTCTAATGAAACTTTTACTTGTTCTTTATCGCACTTTACGCGGATCCTCGTTTTGTTCTCTTACTTGGGCCAATTACGGTTAAACTCTTCTGGAATATTTAAATTTGTTAACGTTGGTTTCAATTTTTGTTTTTGTTTGGACACTAATTTTAATATATTTCATGATTGAGCAGACAAGTAAATAATAACGGGTAATTTTGGATGTGTGGCATGAGTCCTGTATGAAATTCCAGCACTATAAACGCATCTACTACTACCGGTTTAAAATTTAATAACGAAATTGAAAGATTTAATAATTTATAAGTTTTGGGACAACCGCTGCAGTTTAAGCGCTTTTATCTACCCCTTAGTATTAACTGCGGCTAAATTGAATGATATTACGCATTTTAATTACTTTAAAACCATAAAACCAGTTTCTAAAGTTTCTCTTGAATCAAATGCCTCCACACTACTTCAATTTTTTAATCATTTTCGCAAACTTTATAACTCTTCATATTAAAATTGCCTGAACTAAAAGTTAATATTTTCATTAAAGTACAAACCACTGATAAAACAATCTTAATAATAACTAATGATAGTTAAAAACCGAAACAAAACAAAAATCAATTTTCTTAAGTATTGTTTCAGCTAAACGACTTTAGACTTTGATAAATTGTTTGCGTCGGCATGGAAACTCCTTTGTTTGCAAGTTTAGTGCCGAAGAACTGTTAGTAGTTGCCAGACGAAATGAAAAAATAATAAACTTTATCCGACTGTAACTTCGGAGTTCGTCCTTTTGTAGCTTTCGGTTTTACTGTTGTGGTTTTTGCACAAACGGGCTGTTTTGCAGATTCGACTGTGGCTCAGGAGTTGGGGTAGTTCGTTCGGAGGAGACAGTTCTGCTGAACCAGTGGAACCACATCACTCTGTACCGACACCGATGGGACGCTTGGGTGCAATTGAACGGCGGCAAACATATCCAAGGCAGGTCCAAAGGGCTCTTCTCGCGAATCACATTCCGAGAGCCGTTGTTCATTGGCGGCGCCGGCAATACGACAGGCCTTTCTGAAAAACTGCCAGTTTCCGGTGGCCTGAGGGGATGCATTCGTCACCTCGAAGTCAACGACCATCTCTACAAATTCGCTCTTGAGCCCCATGGCGAAGCATCCAAGGGATACGGAATTGGTGAGAATAAATTGATTTTTCTTTTCAAACAGTTTTTTGATCGATGCTGTTAGAATAATAATACAGGGTGATTAAAAAATACCATTCTAAAAAAATGTTTTGTAAAACCCTTAGGGGTTGTTTCATTTAACATTTATGCTGTCATTTCAAAATGTTATACTCGAGATTTAAACATTTATTTTAAATGTAACTTGACGCACATGACCATTAAATGGTTTTCCAGAGGAATGCACTGCGGACAGATGTAGCCGCGTGCCCTGTCAGCACGGAGGAAAATGCTTAACGAACGAAGAGTCGGCCGTCTGTTTGTGCCCTTTAGGGTTCTCGGGGGACCTGTGCGAGATTCGAGTCGATCTCCAAGTTCCATCCTTTAACGGTTCCAGTCACTTGAGATACCGAGGACTGGGAGAAGAAGCGCTCACTTGGCTCGATCTGGAAATTACTCTCAAGCCAAACGCGCCCGATGGACTTTTGCTTTACAATGGTTTACGTGGCGATGGCTTCGGGGACTTTATGGCACTCTACCTCAACGATGGCTACGTGGAGTTCGCCTTCGACTTGGGCACGGGCGTCGCCATTGCCCGTTCACAGTATAAGGTATCGATGAGTGAGTGGCATCAGATACGCGTCTCACGCACCGGTCGCTTAGCCATTCTCGAAGTAGACAACCAGCTGCCAATGGAAGTGCTCTCACCCGGCGCCTTCACACAATTATCCTTGCAGCAAAACCTATACTTGGGCGGCGTACCGAATTTCGGCGGCGTGTCTCCTGGCGTAAAAGTGCGCACCGCTTTCGTCGGATGCATCCAGAAAGTGGTCGTCAATGGGCGACAAGTGTCGGTTTTGGCTGAAGCCCTTGGGGGAGCCAACGTGGACAACTGTCCGCATCCCTGCGTGGCACGTCCATGCGGCGAGGACGGCGAATGCATACCAGAACTAGACTACTTTACTTGCAAATGTCGTCCTGGATACAGGGACCAGCTTTGCAGCAGAGGGCCCCCTTCATTTACCGGCACCGATAGTTATTTGCACTTCAACGATCCGGCCACCCTAGCCACCCTCGTGTCCGACCCTTTGGATATTAACGTACGCTTTAAAGTATCTAGTTCGGACGGATTACTGCTTTGGATGGATTCGGGCTCGGGGGATTTCCTGTCGTTGGGCTTGGAGCGAGGCGCACTCGTATTGCGTTACACTGTTCGAGCCGAGGAAATTGTTGTCGTCCACAATACAACGACCGTCCACGATAATTTGTGGCATAGGGTCCGAGCGGTCAGGTAAGTGTCTTTATTATTAAAGGGGTCGCGATAAGTGGCTTAATTAAATGTATAGATATACAATGGCCATACACGGAACAAGGAGTGCCACTGGAATTGACTATTTTATTGTTACGGGCAAAATAACAGTGATGGATAGATTATTTCATCAAATTTAATGGCGATTTTGCGCAAAAAGAGTCAATAACTATTTTTAATCAGTTTTAAGCTGTTAAAACATTTAAATTAATTTAAGAAATTTTAACTTTTACAAAGCATTAAAAAAATAATTAATCAAAAAGCTAAGGAACACTAAACAATTTCCGAAACAAGGCCTATCTTTTTAACATCTTAAAAAAAAAAACAATTTCACATAGAAAAAACTAAAACCGAAATTAACAGAAACTAAAAATTTCAGGAACGGAGGTTCTGGAATTTTGGAAGTGGACAACGGTAGAGCCCTGACACGTCAAAGCGTTACAATGCCGCAACCGAGGGCGGCTCAAGAGGGATTGTTTGTCGGAGGAATATCCGATATATTGTTGAGCACTGCCAGCAGGTACAGCTCGGGCGTCCGGGGCTGCGTGGCCGACCTGGTACTCAATACGGACTACCGTATGCAACTGGTAGGCCACAATGTAGCCAGTCGGAACGTGGGTGAGTGCGAACTCTAGCTTCAAGACGCACATTTCACTTAAGTTACGCAATCATACGACGTTTAAGTACATACCATATAAGGCTGACTTGAAAAGTACGAGCGACTGCTAGAGGGGTCTATTTTATGTAAATATAACGAGGTTCCGAACTTGTGCAAAAAAAAAAAACTAAAAAACAAACGCAAACATTTGCCGCCATAGACGAACTGATTCGACGAAAAAAATTAATTAGCAAACCAGCTGTAATACATATTAAACTAACTATAAACTATATTTTCGAGTAGAAATGATGAACGTCAATTTAGGAAGACACCTTTTTGCACTTACTTTAAGCATTTTTATTGAATAAATGCGCTTCTTTCTGCTAGGCTTTAGTGGATAACCGTTTAGTTAGATCTTTAGATTTAATACGAATACTTATGTATATGGAATCAGGATAACGCAATAATCGGTAGGATATTACTCTAGATAAATTGCACAACTAAAAATTAAAAACAAAAAAAAAAATCTAAAAATATTTAAAGGCGTGTATACACAAATTATTGTACCTTATCCTCACACCCACCATATCAATTGTACATTACCTTTAAGCAATTATTTGTATGCCCAATACATGTAAATCAATGTAAATGTATCTATTAATAATAATAATAATAATATATTAATAAAAATTTGTTTGGTCCCTGAAAAGACGCACTTTTAGAGTTAGCGATGCGTAGGTCTAGGACTACCCAGTTTGTACAATTTAGAGGTCTACGAGAAATCAATATTGAACGATTCACATGAATTGTTACATTTTCGGTGTAAGTGAGAATAAAGTCGTTGCAATTTTATTGTGGCATCCTGATTCTCAACAATTTTTTCAATCGTTTATTACTGTCCTAACACTTATTTCTGTACTTAATTAATGAATGAGATATAGCTAAATGATTAAATAAAAATGTACATGTTGAATATACCTTACGATTTTAAAACAGGTAGATTAATTTGTGTGTTATTGACTAATAAATCGCTTTTGACTTGAGTATAAATCAATTGTTTTTTTTTTCATCTTTATAATATCGTTACACCTCGGCAAGATTCCAGTCATATCTGGAAATTTATTAATTTCACCATTAATAATTCTAATAAACAAATAAAAGCACATGAATCTATCCTCATTACAAACTAGATAGAAGAGTTAACATAACACTAATTCAAATTTTGGTAAGTAACGGTAAACATATGCTATTTAAAGTTGTTGGCAGTGAAAAATTAAAGTTTTTATCTGTTGAAATATGGATGTGAAAATTGAAAAGAGTTTCATTTTTTTTTAGTTTATAATATTGAACGAGATGTCTAGACATTCAAGAGACTCTTTATCATCAAAAATGTTTACGATTTTAGAAAGCCCATATCAATTGCAATTGTAACAAAATTGTTGGGTAAAAAAAGATTGTAAAAAAAAATGAGCCTAATGATTTTTTTTTTCAGATTTCACAATAATACTGGAAAAAATTTATATACTTTTGGTTATTTTTTGGGCATCTCCACCAACACCGTTTGAATACGAAATGTTAGGGTTTGGGAGTACCAAAAAAAAAAAGTGCTATCAAAAGGTAGCACTTTTTTGAAAAAGGATATTTATTAAGTAATAGATAAGCAATGAAAATAATTCTTTATCGCTGGAATAATTTTATACACTTTTTTTTTAATTTCCACTGGCGCCATTTGACTTTATGTTGAGTTTGATAATTTTTTCCGAGAAAACGAAGAGGTAACACTTTTTTGAAAACGGATATTTAATAACTTAATTGGGTCATTTTCAGGGAAAATAAATAATAAGCCCTAGATTAGCAATGAAAATAATTCGTTATCGCCGGGAAAATTTTATACACTTTTGCTTTTTTTTTTGCTAATTTAATTTAATTTCCTAATCACCATTTAACTAAATGTAAACTTTAAGATTTTTTTTTGAAAACTAGAAGAGGTAGCACATTTTATATTTTTGGAATTAATTACTTAGAACATACTTTAAACAAATCAATAAACATTTGTTAAAAAAATACACTTTAGAAGTTTTCAAAAATTTTCCGGAAAATTGAAAAAAAATCCGGGTTTTTCTTTCTATATTTTTAAAGTTTACTCTTGATGGTAAATAGAGAGGTGGAAAAACATTTTTTCGAAAAAGAAAAAAAAAAGATTTCTAATACTTGAAATTAGAGTGGTCGCTGACTTCGGATTCGTTGGTTATTTTAATGGACGAGACACAATGAATCTCGGCTCTGCTTTTCAAACGTTGAAGAAAAAATTATAAATATTTGCTATTTTTTTGTTACTAATATATTGCCAAAACCATTGACGACAAAATTAATACTTACCAAATAAAAAAATGTGTTAGTAAAACGGGATTCACATACCTTAGAGCACACATTACTGCAAGGAGTAAGTTTCTTATTCAAATACCATCATCCACGTCAACTTTATTAATAAAAATTGATTAAAGAAGTAATTTCGAGCGTCGGCTTATCAATACATCTCACTCGTCATCGAGGAACTGTTTGTAACTTCTTTGTTTCTATAGTACGCGATTTTAATTCTACCGGTTTGTGTAAACGCAACTTCTACCTGTTTATCAGTTTTAAAACTCAATTCAAATTAGAAATTTTACGATGGTTTATAATTTTATACGGCTTCTTACATAGTTTAATCAGATTTTGGACGTTTGAAACAACAGTTAGCACTTAGCACATGTGATTTTGCATTACCGTTAAATTTGCACTGCGCTAGTAGCACACATTCAATTATGCCAACCTAACAGCCCCAAATACCCTACTTTAGGGCCGTAGGGGTGAGTTGGTGAGAATTGAGGGGTGAATGGCGTAAACATGGCGTAGTGTTTCGGCGTCTACCTCTATATCTTCCCGTAGAAGAAATTCGAACGTAAACATAAATAATAAAACAGTCGGAACATCAATATTAAGGTTTGTAATTGCATTACAATAGCTTTGCCGGATGCGCAACCCTTCGAAATCGATACAAAAGCCGCTCTTATGTTCTCGTCGATCATTATTTACTCAAGACTGGGTCAAATTCTTCAAACATTCATTGGCCTACTTTTATCGAAGACTGTTCGAAACTGTGGCTAATTAAGCGAAGTTCTTGTTGTGCATGTGCACTGATTTTCATTCAATCATTTAGAGGCTGTTTTCTATGTACCTTGGCAAATGTTTTAGGTTATCCTCCCCCTAGCAGCTTCAGGGCATCATCCACTTTTTTTCATTTACAATACTGATGTAGGGATCTAAAGGTAATTATTACATAGAATTCGCTCTTTTATTGTTTGCAACAACATAAATTCGTTTTTAGTGGATGCAGTGGAGGATATGGACTGGACAAGGGCTTTGACCCGAGTGCAAGGTTGAAGGGACATGCAGTCTGCTGATTCAAATCGATACATCAATTCTGTATCTGATCTCTACGGAGACGACGAAATTGAGTTTCTTCTAGACGATATTAGAGAACTGGAGCCGTTAAGTTGCAGACCGGAGGATTTACAGGTACGTTTAGTTTATTATATTGTTGTTTTAATTGTTTTTTTTTTTAAGTATTTTCAAGATGTTTAATTTCTGTATTATTTTGCATGTACGTTGATTTTGTTCAAATAAAATAAAGGAAATTTATGTGGAGTGTATTTGTTTTTCTTATGTTTTTATTTCTTTAAACTTTATAGTCTCTAAAGCACGAAATTCCAATGGTGTTTTCTGTTCTTTCTTAAAGTTATGCAGTGATGTAAAAATAGATGTGGTATGTACCTATTTAATAATTTTTATATTCTTAGTGGTCCATTTATTTCATTCATATATAAAAAACAACTCTTATTTATTGTGTAAGAGATTTCAACTATTATTATAATAGCATACCATTGACTAATAAGTTATAGCGTTTATAGTCAATCAATATTAAATATAAAGTTTTTAGGCAATGAGCATAATTTTAAATTATTCTCATATCACCTTTCAACTTTATTGAAGTTATTCAATCATTTAACATTCCAAACATTTCTGTCATTTTAGATCATCCAAGCAGAAACCATTTTAGATATGGATTTTTTAGATGAAATTTAAGTTATAAAGTCTAAAGGGCGGCCATTTTCTCACATGCAGAATTGTACTTATTTTTTGTTTGTTTTTACTTTCCTCTACAAAAATTGGATATGTCTACCTATTCTGGTTACCGAATTATCCGGCACAAGCTAAAAACTGTTGAATCTTTAATAATTAATTCCGTGAAATGAAAACCATTTGACTTAAATCATTGTTCTGCTAGGTTAGATGAGGTTCAACTTATTTGTGATTATTATCTTTGATAATTACAATAAAAATTTAAATGAACTATTTAATTAATTAAGGAAAATGAAAAAAGGCTTTGAATTTAATTGAATAAAGAATAATATTTTCAAGAAAAATCTGATTCTTTTGAAATAAAGTAATATTAAAATCGGATAGTTTCGTTAACGTAATTCCTTCGCAAAACAAAGCTTTCAACTGTGGATGCTACGATTTTGATCGGGTTCATACGTTATGTGACTGTGACATACGTTTCAATAGCAAAAATTATCACAGCCATCCTGATGATCACTTCAAATAAAAAGATAAAAAAAAAATAACTAAAAAAATCAAGTAATCAAACTTTTATAAAATTATTAGGTTAAGTAAGGTAACGGAATTTTTCTGTGCGAGCACAGGGCGGCTAAAAATATTATTATATAGTATTTGAAAATATCTATTGGGAACCACTAGTATTTTGTCTCCCTGTCAAATAGTTTTTATGGAATTAAATATTAAAAAATTGATGATTATCTGTATTTTCGGTTTAATTCGGGAGCCCGAAGACAATCCTTTTTTGCCAAGGAACTAAGGAGAGCTTAATTTTTTCCCTTTTTTGCCCAAGTAACCGAAAACCGAATCTCTATCCCTAAAAATGTAGCCGAATGTTACCCATATACGCTTTGAGAAAATGGCCTCCTTGTTTATATAAAATAAATGTTCCACTTAAGTAGACTTAATAAGATAATTGAAAAAAGGAAGTAAATTGAAAAATAAGTAAATGTGCGTAAATGTAGTTGGATGTTTTTGGCGTTTAAAACCTATTTAGAGCTCCGGCACTAAGTGTTAATGTGTTGCAGGCGGGGGATGGCATGAGTTGTGTGTTGCAGGACTTTGAAATAGCTGGAAGTGGCGCGGGCGAAGCGGCCGGTGGTCCTGCCACCACAACGGCAGGCGCCGAGACGCCACTGGGTACGGTCCATTCATGGGACTCACACTCGCATTATCGTAGACGCTCCGCGTCGCCCGACCTCTCACTTTATTCTGGCGTTATCGTCTACTGTGATCACACACATCTCAAAACACCCACGGGAATCATTAGGATACTTTTACTAGTAAGTATTTTTTTAAATATTTCTCTCGTTTCATTTTTTATTTTGAAAAAACAAAATAAGAATGTTTTGACTCGTAACTATTTTGCTACGGGTTGTGATAGCTCAAAAAAGCACTTTGTAATAGACTGTAATGAACACTATATGATCTTGCTCGCAAGGAGGCTGAAGACATAATAAT
>JASKGO010001951.1:0-14457 GCA_030556065.1 Holobus sp. GC000080
TTTTAGAGATATTTAACTTTTTGTAATTTTTAGTTGATGTGAAGGCGCCGGTTTTAACCAAGCTAAGACACTTTAAAAACATTAAAACAAATTTTACTTTTTTGGCAAAACTAATTAGACTTTAAAAACAAAAAAGTTCTTAGTTTAAAGAGGCTGAAATTAGCTATGAATTGATGTAAAAATTACAAAGATTGGATAATTAGTTTTAGAGATATTTAACTTTTTTAGATATTTAATTTTTAGTTGATGTGAAGGCGCCGGTTAACTAAGCGCGCCCTACCGTCTAAGCTGAGACATTTTAAAATTTAAAAACAAATTTTATATTTTAAATAATCATTTGTAATTTGTGATTTCAACTAATGCATTTTATTTTATCCACAAGGAAATTTCTAATTTCCATTTGGAAAAGTTGTTTCTGGAGGCGGTTTATTAGGGGGCGGCGTTCGTGCAAAGGACACATTTCCCTCTTGATTTATACGTTTAGTTATTCTTGTCCCATAAGTTGAACACTTTCATTAAACAAATGCAACTTTTGTTATTTTCATTTCCTTTTTTTCTTTTTCTATTTTGGTATTTATTGATTGCTGTAAATGATTTGCAATTTGTTAATTTACTTTTTTATCACCTTTAGGAAAATAAATTATTAATTTGGATGGAAAAACTTTTTGAAAACTTTTTAAAAACTTTTTCAAAACTTTCTCCCATGTTTAAAGTTGATTAATTACCTTAATTGTTGCCTATTTACTTGTCATAAAAAAAAAATGGAAACTATCACCTGATAATTACTTGTGAAATATTAAGCGAAAAGAAATTATTCCGTTCAGTCTAGCAAGAGCAGCAATAAAAGGCAGTCGTTTGTTTAATTATTGCAACACTTGGGGAAATTGTCAGCAGCAATGGAAGCAACAGACAATCAAATTATCAAAGTACTACTGATAGGCCTGAAAGGTCTGTGCTTGGAGCCGAAAAAGCGAACTTTATTTTCCTACATTCTGTCAGCGTTCATTCAAATAATCCGTTTAGCGCTAATGTACTTGACGTACCTTTTGCTCGGTAAACGCAACAGCAAATTCTTCGAAGGAATGCTTTCAATGGTCGTTTTGATTCATGTAAAACATGAAAAAAAAAAAGAAAATTAAACTAGTAAACTAAAAGTTTATTAATTTTCTAGGGTTTGAAAATTTACATGCCGATGCTTTACGAAAAAGAAACAATTTGGATGATGAATAACGCAAAGAGGTTTTGGTTCGAAAACAAAGAGACGAAAATTCTGTACCACTGGGGATACAAATTGATACAATTCTACAACATCATTTGCCTGTCGTTCTTTGTCATTATAATATTTGTGCCGATGCTCTTTGAGAAACTACCTTTCGATATTTTCATTCCAAAGTATCACAATTCGCAGAAAATAATTTCGCTTATGATGGCCACCATTTTTATTTACGATGCAATCACTGCTTTATTTTGCGACTCTTTTCTTGTGGGTTTCAGCATTCTTATCATTGGACAATTCAGAGAACTTAATAGTAAATTAAAAAGTTTGGATATGAACAGTCCGAATTTGGATGAAGACCTCAAGAAGTGTGTCGACCATCACAATCTTTTGTTTTGCTATATTAAATTGCTGATCAGAATGTACAGTTTGATTTTTGCAATACAGTATGGCACTACAATTTTCAGCCTTTGCGGGGCTCTTCTAGTTGAAGAAAGGTTTTTCTGCTAAATAATTAGCTTTTTTTTTTCTTCTGTTTTTGTTTTAATTTAAATTAAATTAAATTTTCCAGGGATGTGACTCATATAGCAAGAACTTATTGTTATACAGTAGGTTTGATTGCTGAATTAAGTATTAATTGTTTTCCTGTTCAAAGGATCATTGATGAGGTATTTTACCAAATTTTTAACCTTCCAAACTTTAAAAGCTTAAAAAAAATAGAAAATTTTTTTTATAGAAAAAATTTTTCTTTCCTATAAAAAACAAAAATTTCTTTTTGTAGGCTTCAAAAGTTACTTATTCTATTTACGATTGCAAATGGTACAACAATCCGAAATTTGCAAGAAAGTGCTTGGTGAACATTACCAATAGATCGCAAATTGAGTGGAAATTCACTGCTCTTGGTATTGCTAATGTTGATATGGAAGTTTACACACAGGTTTTCTTTAAAATTACAAAAAAATCTTTTGAATTTTTAAAATAACAAAGTATTTTTTTTTGCAGATTTTCAAAACTGCTCTATCTATTTATACATTGCTAAAAGATGTGAAGTTTTAAATTAAATACTTTTAATTTTTATTTATTCACAATGCAATAATTTTTAATTAGTTAAAAAACAATTAATTAATTAATTAAAATAATTAAAAAACAATTAATTAATTAAAAAAGTAATTAAAATAATAATAATAAAAAACCAATTAATTAATTAATTAAAAAAGTAATTAAAATAATAATAATAAAAAACCAATTAATTAATTAATTAATTAAAAAAGTAATTAAATTAAATTAAAGCACTTTTTTTCATAAAAACACAAAAAGATTTATTATTATATAGAAATAAATACAATTCGTAAAGATTTTGTCATTTTTAATATGTATTGCTTGCTTCTTAAAGAAATTTTAATAAAATTTGTAATTTCTTGCAAAAAAGACACAATAAAAAAATTTATGAAACGTTTCTTTTCTTTTTGTCCTTATCTCTGATTTTTCATTGCTAAAAATTAATAATTTAATAAAAAATGGAAACGAAATGTTTGTTCAACAGTTTCAAATTGAAATTAATTAATTTCTAAATTCATTAAATGCTTTTCTTTGTCATTTTTAATTAACAATCACAAAGTTTTTGAAATTTCTATTCAGAATCCGCAATGCATTTCAATTTTAAACTATAAAGCTATAAATTTCAAAATTAAGTGCTACTTTATTAAAGTTATAGGAAATATAATTTATAGTAATTAGCAGAGAAAAAATATGTTTTTAGTTTTTTATTAAAATTTTAAATATTAAATTTGCAAAAGGGAAAAATGTCAATAAAAAAAAAAAAACAACTGCTTTTTTAATTATTAATTTGATTGGTAGATTGGAACTTTTCATTGTTCATTAGAACATTATTCATTTTTCATTGTTCTCTCTGAAATTCTGTGACCGACACCTGCAGAACATTTTTTATTGCTTGTAAATAATGGAGGGATTTAAGGGTTCAGAATTATAATTAATGATTCACATCAGTCAATTGCAAAATGAAAAGTGATTCAATGAACTGGAAATGAAGAAACACATTTTTAGTTTTCAAGTTTTAAACAAAAATTTAATTTAAACTTATTAAGTAAAACAATTATATCTCAACAAACTGTATTTTTTAATTACATTTATTTTTATTTACTAATAAATTACTTAATTGAAACATTAAGTGATTAAAAATATTTTTTTTTTAATTAAATGAAATCCAATTGTCTGAATGGAATCTTCTCTACTTTTATAACTTTCGTCTTTTATAATTTTCGTTTTTCTGCATCTTGAGGCGTCTTAATTGCTTTTTTTAATTATCATTAATTAACAAATATTATAAATTAACAATTAGCAATTGTATTTAGAAATTACAATAAATAAACAAACGAAGTTTTAATCAAATCATTTAAATGTCTAATTCTTTCAGCAGAGTGTAAAACGACAGGGCGCTTTTAAAAATCTGCAAAAAAGTAATTGTCAAGTGAAAACAGTAATAAAGTTTTTGTTAATTTGTTGAAAACCTGTGTGTAAACTTCCATATTAACATTGGCAATGCCAAGAGCAGTGAATCTGCATTCAATTTGCGATCTATCAGTGAAATAAGCCACCTACTTCTTGGCAAATTTCGGATTGGTGTACCATTTGCAATCATAAATAGAATGATAAACTTTTGAAGCCTGCAAAAATAAATTATAAAACCTATTAACTTTTTTGTTAAAATAAGTTAAAACAAGTTAAAATAAAAAAACATTGTTTAGAATTATGCAAAAATTTACTTCATCGATGATTTTCTGCACTGGATAACAAGTGAAACTCAATTCCATTGTCATGGCTCCCATATACAAACAACTTCCAGCCATTTGGGTCACATTTCTAAATTACAAATCAAATTAATAATAATAATAAAAAGTGGCTCTGGTTTAATTTTAAATAACTAATTTTTGAAGTTTAAAAGATATTTTTAATGATTATTTTCAGCTTTTTGGATTTGCATTGTCAATTTTTACTTTAAAAACATGTTTCTCCTATTTTATTACAACAACAAAATTATTTATAACATTTAATTTAATTCATCAAAGTGAGGTAAAGTAAAGTAATCCTTTTTCCACACTTCACTGGAAGTGGAAAAAGGATCACTTTACTTTCAGCTATTTAAAAATACTTTTAATTTCTAATAAATTTAACTTATTAAATATTTTTTTTTGTAATTTAATTTCAATAAAAACTATTGAAAGTCTTTTTGGAATAGCTGAAAGTCAAGTGATCCTTTTTCCACTTTCAGTGGTGTGGAAAAAGGATAACTTTACTTTATTTCACTTTGAAGAAACAAATTTAAAATTTAAAATTTTTTTAAAAAATTTTGAACAAATAAATTAATAAAATATTTTAGGAATAAAATAAATATATACCTTTCTTCGATTACCAGAAGTCCTCCGCAGACACTAAACATCACTATGGCATATTTAATTCCGAAAATAAATCTGTACATTTTACTCAGCACTTTTATATAGTTCAAAAGCAGATTGTAATGATCAACACAGATTTTTATGTCTTCGTCCAAATTGGCGCTTTCCATATTTAGATTTTTCAATTTGCTATTCAGTGCTTTGAATTGTCCAATGATAAGTAAGCTGAATCCCATAAGAAATGAATCGCAATTCAAAGCAGCAATGGTATCATAGGTAAAGGTAACGGTCATCATGACAGAAATCAGTTTTTTCGAATGATTAAATTCCGGAATATGCGTTTCGAATGGTATTTTTCCTAGGAAAAACGGTATGACAATTATAAAAAGATAGCAAAGATAACCAATCAAATTGTAGGTTTGGAATATTTTGTATCCCCAATAGTACAAAGTTTTCGTCTCTTTGTTTTTCAGCCAAAACTTTTTCTCGTTCAGTATCAACCAGATTATTTCTTTTTCGTAAAATATCGGCATTAGTACTTTTAAACCCTAAAACAAAATCAATATTTTAATATAATTTCATTTTTTTTGTTCTTTTTATTTTTTTGGTTTTTGTTTTAATTTAATTGTTATTATGTATTTAGAAGGAAAGAAAATGTTTTTACATGAAGTAAAACCACCATAGAAAGCACCGATTCGAAGAAATTATCATCGAACTTTTTCAGTAAAACGTAGGTCAAACAGAGTAACACAACGCGATTGATTTGAATGAAAGCCGCAAGGATGTAGGACAATTTCGAGCGGTTCTTAGGTTCCAAGTGTAGCAATTTCAGCGATAGCATTAGAATTTTTATGATTTTTTTGTCTATTGCTGTTTGCTCCATTGCTGCAAGCAAATTAAATTAACTTATTTCCCGATGGACTTTCTAAATGAGAATACTCTTTTTTTAAAGCATTATAAATTATATTGTACACGTGTAAAATGTAAAGTTTCCTCTTCTTCTTTTGACAGTAATGTATTCGATATTCGATAATTACGGTAATTTCCATTTTCTTTTTGAGCACGTGCGAAAATGAATGGTTTCAAAAAGTTTCCAACCAAATGAATAAGTAATTTTTCATTTGACGGATGAAAAGTAAATTGCTTAATGTTATAATTTGCTCTAATTTTATTTTTGCAATTTAATGAATCATTAAATCTTATTTTTAATTACTCTAAATAATTTTGCAAAATTTCCATAGCTCGCTTGATTTTCTAGATTAAAAATAATCTTTGGTTTTTCCCATAAATGGAAACCATAGATGCTTATGGGCTTATCAATTTGTTTATTTTTTCTGATTCTAACGATATAACTCTTTACATATTTATCTTTGATGATTGCTGTAAAAATTAAAAAAATAACATTTTTTAGGGGAAAATAAACAGTTGGCTTTGAATTTTCATATTAGTAATTATAAATAAAACAAATTAAAATAATTAATAACAATACCATCAAGTAAAATATGGAAATTTTAAAATTAATTAATTATAAAATATTTTCTAAAGTTATTTGGAATACCCTAGCAGAACATTGTATTCATTGTAATTTTTGTAGAGTGCCATGCGTGACGCCATTTTTAATGGAGAAGCCATATTGGAAATATCACAGCCACCCCGATTACTTCAATTTAATATGTTTTTTTTAAGTTTAACAATAATTTCCCAAGATAAACATACAAAGTGACACATCGTTGAAATCAGAAAAAAATAAGCTATTTGATAAGCCCATAGCCAACTATGGTTTCCATATAAAAAAACATAAGTTTATAATTTATCTCGAAAATCTAGCAAGCTATGGAAAATTTGCAAAATTATTTGAATTGTACATAAAAATATCTAATAGGAACCATTATTACTTTAATTCTGCGTCAAATAGTATTCTTGGAATAAATTTTCAAAGAAATATTTAATAAGTGTGACCGGCGCCTTCACTTCACTGTACATAAAACAAAATGACCAAACAACATTATTACTTTTCATTTTATCGAAATAAAGCAACAAATTGTTTTAATTTTAATTTGATTTAAATTTATTACTTGTAATTTAAAACCATATACTAGAAAAAGAAACTAATTGCAAAGTGTTTTAGGACTTGCTGGTGACACTGTCCACCCTTTTGCGTGGATCGGTTTACGAACGACTAAGATGGACCTTTAAACTGTACGATGTGAACGGTGACGGGTGCATAAGTCGCAACGAATTGTCGGAGGTGGTGAGTGCGGTGCACGAGCTGATGGGTCGGCGGGCGCATCAAGTGGAGGACGATCGCAAGGCGAGGGAGCAGATCGACCGAGTCTTCCGGAAGCTGGATCTGAACCAGGACGGGGTCATCACCATTGAGGAGTTCATGGAATCGTGCCTAAAGGATGAGGTCATCACAAGGGGGCTGCAGATGTTCGATGCCTGATACACCTACATTCTATACAAACACATCATACCACTGACATACATTCAACTAATGATAATGCAAATGATACTAATTAACAAATTAACGGCATTAACAAAGCAGAAAACAAAACAAAAAAAAGCATCCCCTAAATGAATACATCTTTTTTACCTAAATTATAATATATTTATTATTATTCGTAAAAATAAAAGTAAAAAACAATCATTTCCAATCTATTATCTAATTAATAAATTAATAAATCGATGGTTTACTATTAATTCGTACTATAGTCTAGAGAAGAATGTCATTATTAGTAATTGTTACTGTTTAATTACATTGAGGGTGACGATGAAAAGTGACTTGGATTTGAAATTTTTTCGATTTGAGTAATTAATTTTTCATTTTTAAATTGCAATTTTAGTTATTTGAAGTTTTTTAATTTTTTATTTGGTAATTTTTACCTTTTAAAAACATGTTATTCAGTAATTTCAATTTTTTAAATGCCAAAAATCATTTTAAAATTAGTTTTAATGGCCAATTTCATTAAAAAATGTAAAATTTAATAAAATTTGTTTCTTCAAGGTGAAGTAAAGTAAAGTTATCCTTTTTCCACACTTTACTGGAAGTGGAAAAAGGATCACTTTACTTTCAGCTATTTCAAAAAGACTTTCAGTAGTTTTTATTATAATTAAATTACACAAAAAATGTAATTAATAAGTTAAATTTATTATAAATTAAAAGTATTTTTAAATAGCTGAAAGTAAAGTGATCCTTTTTCCACTTCCAGTGAAGTGTGGAAAAAGGATTACTTTACTTTACTTCAATTTGATGAGTTAAATGTTATAAATAATATTTTTTGTTGTAAACTAAAAAATGAAAAACATGTTTTTAAAGTAAAAAATTACTATGCAAATCCAAAAAGCTAAAAGTAAGTAATAAAAAATCTTTACATCTTTAAAATTCAAAATTAGTTACTTAAATTTAAAACTAAATCAGAGCCATTTTTCATTGTTTCCCTGTATACGGCGTCTTTTGGAAAATTTAATGAGCTATATCTTTTTAATAGGCTTTCCATATTTTTCAAATGAAATAAATTAAAGTATTTAAAACTGGAAAATAACTTCTAATACTATAAATAATATAAATATTTCAGTTGATTATTAAATTCATTATTAAAATTAAATTTATTATATAAATTCAATTGATTTTTCGCTGTTTTAAATTTTTTAAGAAGACATTGATCGTTTCATTTTCCAACAGACTGTTATAAATGATAAAAGAGCTGTTAGCATTTTAGATATATAAAACAAAATAAATAAATAAATAAATTTGTAATGGTAAGATTTAGAGTATACATTATTATGATATATTGAAGAGAAATTTAATGATGTGGATTACAAGGAAAAAAAAAACAGAAAAAATTAAGAAAAAAGAGAACCATTGATTTGCAACAATAGCCAAAAGCACTCAGTTTCGTGTTTTTCACACCCTGATTCTTATGATGGAAGGAAAATCAATTATTTTGTAAGACTCTACACTCTCTTCTACATCTACACCTTATAAAAGGATACCACAACCAATACTGCTGCAATAGCCGAGCGAGAAGTTTGATTTGTGAGAGCTGGTGAACTTTTCCGAGCGACCGACCGACTGAAATTTCCTCCCAGTTTAAATCTATTGATTTGTCAAGTAAACAACTTTTCAATTTCCACTTTGATGTACTCCTTTTTGGTCTGCTCAGAGCAAGAAAAACAAAACTTGTTTACTCTTCAATTTCATTTTATTGCTTTTTCTTTTTTCTTTTAATATTTTCAAAAAAAAAAAAAAAATTAAAATAAATGCAATAAAGTTATAGGGAATTTATTTGTTTAGGTAATAACTAATAATTAAGTGTTTAAGGTATTACCAATTACATTTAATTAATTTTAAGATATAAAATGTGCATACAGGGTGTTCTAAATTTAATTTTTGAAATTTTGCTTTGTTTTTTCAGTAGAATTTAATTTTTTTAAAGTATAGTAAATTTCTTTTACAAATAAAGACAGTTATTACTAATATTTCAACAGATATATTTTTTTTTCTATTAAAAACTAATTAGTCATTTGATAATTTAGCTAATTAAATAATTTTTATAATTACATAAAGCAAATTTAGTTACAAAAAAAAATTTTTTTGGATTTCAAATAGAGGAAATTTCAGATGATGAAAAAAAACTCTTACATTTCGTCCAAATAAAACAATTTGACTACGTAAATCTTAATTAGCTGCATTTGCACCAAAATTTAGGTTATTAAAAGTAAATATTAACTACGAAAAAGAATCCCCATTAAATTAAGCAGGGTAAAAACTTGATGAACTTTTTCACAGCTTTTAAATTCTTGTAAATTACTTTTTTAATTTTTCATTTGAAATAAAATTTAAAAAAAAAAAAAAAACAAGATGGCGATTGTATTATATTTTAAAAATAACGGTTTTTTATGCCTCTTTTTGTTTTTTGTTTCTTATTTTATATTATAACAATTTTTTTCCTGAGATAAAGTAATTTATGAATTTATTTTTAGCGCTTTATAACTTTACATTATTAAAAATAATGATTCCATAGAGAGTAATTATAATGAAACCTTCGATAATTGATAATTGATGATCGTCTAACCTAATCTAAACCACTGTCTATTACCATTGTCTTATGAGAACAAAAAAATAACTAAATAAAAATGCGTAATGTATTAATTAGAACACTAAGAAAGTACTTAATGTTAAAAATATATGTGCATTAAAAAGTCTTTAACAATTTTGGCCCAAGTTATTATTATTATTATTGTTATATATACATATAAATATATATTATATTATATATAAAAATAATGGATAAACAAGAAACAATACAAACTGTTAAATAAGTGAATAAAGAACTAGAACATATTATACGAGCATTGCAAGACTGTCGAACTTTCTGCACAACAATACTAATTGCAATGTCGCGTTTATTTTGCTGCAGATCAATGGCAGTCTTGCAAAAAATTAAGGAACACCACATTCGCATCAAAAATAATAACAGTCTAGTAACCTCTATGTGAAAGTATTTTAAATAATTTCAATAAGCAAACACCATTTTGCAAAAACAGAAATCATTGTTTTTTCAATTTCAAATCCATAGCAACTATGGATTCTAAGTTCTATTGCTAATTTGTTAAATAATAATTTAATTATTTATTTACAGAAAAGACATTGTCGTTACGAATTTTGTGATGTTTAGTAGTAAGAAATTCTACTTTTTCCTGCTTTGGATATTTGTAAACTATATAATTACAGAATAAAATAATTTTTAATTGTCCACTTTAAAATCAGTTTTCAGTTCTTTTAGAAGTTGTAACTTAATTTGCAGATATCTCAAAAACTAAAAATCCAATCTTTATGATTCTTACAGCAATTGATAGGTAATTTAAGTATCTTTAAAATAATATATATTTTTATTTTTGTTATATACTTTAAAATTTATTTATTTGGAAATTTGCAAAGAGTAAAATCAAGTTTTTCTTTCTTTCTTTTTAAATGTTTTCAATTGGCTATTAGTCTTATTAAACAGATAATTTTACTCAGTTTAAAGGAGTTGAAACTAGCTTTCATTTGGTGCAAGAATTAACAAGATTGGACAATTAGTTTTGAAGATATTTTAAAATTAAGTTTAAAATTCGATAAGTCAATAAGGCGCATCCTGAATTGACAGGAAAATATTTAATTCCAGGATTGAAATCCATTAATAGTTCTCAAATGCAGGGAATTCTGTTAATTTTTAGCATTTAATGTAATTATTTTGGAAATTAAACTACAAATCAGTTTTAATTATTGATTTATTTAACTTTTTATTTTTTTATTTTATTACAAAAACATTTCTTGTAATTCAAAGATATGATTTCTGGTAAAATACCTAATATTAATTAATTTTATATAATTTTTAATCAATTAAATCATGTTAAACATCTTCTAATTACCTATTTTTAACATTAAAAATAATTAACAATTTAAACTTTTAAAAGTTTTAAATAATTGAATCTTTGGTTGCATAGCTGACATAAAAAACATAACCAACAATTAAAACTTTATTTCGAACTTTGAAAACAAAAAACTACAAGAAAACCCAATTTAAATCAAGAAAAAGCAATAAAGCAATAAAAGGTAATACACCAAACAAGTTAATTATATTTCACTAACAATATTTGCATTTTAGGATGGCTCTCCCTGGATCAGCAGTGGATTCCCTAAGTGCCGCTTTAAAATGCAATATAATACCAAATCAGGAATACTTGCTGCAAGGATCCGTCTTGGACCAATACGTCGAAGTACTCTTACACAGATTGCGAGGACTTTGCGATAACGTAGACACCGGACCGGAAACATTTCACGATCACGAGCTGTGTTTCACATTGCGAGCCAACAATCAGAATGCAGCACCAATGGTGTTACCTCTAAGAGTACGAAGAGCCATAGATGTTAGCGATGCGCCGTTTCAGTTGCGTTACGTGGGTCAACATGAGTTGGGCGATAAAAATAGGCCCACAGTGGTGAGATCGAGCATCGATATGGCTTGCAGCAGCACGATCATTGAGTTTCTGACCGAGTTGGGCTGCAGGGTGGACTTTGAGTACATTGCCAGGGGCTACATGTTCCGCAAGGGTCGCATGAAAATAACCGTTTCGAAGATTTTCAAAGTCGGCATGGGCGGTAAGTCGGAGGGCATGGAGCCGATTTCGCAAAGTTATTTGGTGGAGTTGTCGGTTTTGGCCCCTTCCGGGCAGGACGCCATCGCGGAAGATATGAGGATCTTCGCGGAGCAATTGCGACCGTTGGTGCAATTGGAGAAAATCGATTATAAACGCTTGGGGAACCTTCCTTAGTGTTAGTTTTTTTGTTTGTTTTGTAATTTAATTTAATATAAGTTTAATTTTAAGTTTTTTATGTTTAGAAATAATATTTGCAAGTTTTTCCAAAGGAAAAATGGTTTTTCAAGTATTAAATTAATAAATTAATATTTGAAATTCGAGATTTCTGTTTTTTTTTTTAGAGTTTTCTTTGTTTTAAATTCATTGAAATTATTGAAAAAAATATTTTCTTTTTGGTGGTTGTTTTTAATACTTTTTATTTAAAAATTAAATCATTTTACTTTATTTTTAATAAAATTTAATGGTTAATTAATAAATTTAATAAACAGTTGATAAAGTTATTAATTGATTTAATATTTAATTAAAGAATTGATAAATTTATTATTTAATTTAAAACTTAATTAAGAAAAATATTAATTTAGATCTTTAGAATTATTAAAATGTGCTATAAAAATAAAAATATCTATTTTAATGCGCAAATCTTGCGTTTCATATTAAAAAGAATTATTTATTTCTATCACATTCTCAAGTTTTCCTTTAAAGGAAAACAAAACACGTAATTTCCTCTATTTTCTTTTTCTTTCTTTCCATAAATAATTATTAATTGATTGATTTTAATTAACTAATAAAAGTTTGATAAGAACAAAGGTAATTAAAGATAAAAAGCGTTTTATTTCCATATTGATATCATCCATCAATTATTAAAACATGGACAATTAATGAAATGTTGTTAGTTGTTAAAGTGGAAAATGACATTGAATAGATGCAATTATATAATATTCCACTTCAATCGTAATTAAAGTTCTTAGATTAAATGAAAAATTCATTTGGAAAGCTACAAAGAAAGGAGAAGAGGTATAAAAAGGGGAAGTAAAATATTACAACAATTAATCGTGCTGGTGAAAGAAATTGAAAGCTTTAAAATCAAATAGTTTTCAGAATATGGAACTCAAAACTGAAAATAAATTTCTAAATGCTTTGATATCCGGTTCGAAATTAATTCAATTGCCACTAAATACCAAACGAACGATGCTTTCTTATATTTTCCTTGTTTTCATACAAATTCTCCGCTTCACTTTGATGTACTGGTCGGTTTTATTGATGAAAGAACGCAATGAGCAATTTTTCGAAGCGTTGTAGTCCTTCATTGTTTTGATACACGTAAGTAAACATTAAAAAATTACTTAAAAATTTTACGTGACTGATTAATTAATTAATTAAATTAAGGAATAAATTTGAAATTACAATTAAAAAAAAAAAATTAAAGTAATTTTTTAGGGCTTCAAAATAACGATGCCTTTGATCTACAAAAAAGAAATGATTTGGATGATAAGCTGCGAGAAAAAGTTTTGGCCGACCGATGAAAAAACGAAAAATTTGAACGAAAAGGGATTCCAAATTCTAAAGACATACAACATTTTCCTTTTTGCATGTTTTTTCGTCATTCTTTTGGTGCCGATTTTCCTAGGAAAATTACCCTTTGCAATGTACGTCCCGAATTTTCCATTTGCCAGAAAAATTGTTTCCTCTATGGCAGCCACTTGCCTCACTTTCGATGCAATCACAGTGTTATTCTGCGATTCGTATTTCCTAAGCTTCAGCTTTCTTATCATTAGTCAATTCCGCATGCTGCATGCAAAAATCGAGAATTTAAACATGGAAAGTGCAAAATTGGGCGACGACATCAAAAGCTGCATTGACCACCACAATTTTCTCCTTATTTATCTAAAAGTTTTAGTGAAATTGTACCATTTTATTTTTGCCATTCAATATGCGATAACAATGTTTAGTATTTGCGGATCGCTTCTAGCAATGCAGCAAAGGTACAATTTTGCAATCACTGCAGAAAAGAAGGGAGCAAAATTGTGAAATTTATTAAATTTTGATTCTTATTTTTCAGTAAACTGATCGATTTAGGGAGAATTTTTGTGTATATATTGGCGGTGGTAATTGAAATAAGTTTTTCTTGTTATCCTGCTCAGAAAATTGCCGAAGAAGTAATCATTCTTAAAGAATTTTATATATTTTTTATTTAATAATGGTAGAAAAGTCTGTGATGAAAGTAATTTACAGGTTTCAAATGTGAGTGAAGCAATTTACGGATGCAAATGGTATAACAATCCAAAATTTGCCAAAATTTTTGTCACGCCAATCATACAAAGCAATCAAATCGATTGTAAATTTACCGCTTTGGGCATTGCAAAAGTTGACATGGAAGTTTACACACAGGTTACTTCATAAATGCTTTTTAAATTACTAAAGTAATTGCTTAATTTTTGTAGATTTTTAAAACTGCTCTGTCGTTTTATACTCTTTTGAAAGAGTTGACGTTTTAAACTGTTGATATCAATTTTTATAATATATTTTCACCCATGGTTTTTTCTAATAGTTTCTAATTTCAATCATTTAAATTTTGTTTGAAATAATTGGCAAATTTAATGAGGAAGTGTATTTTTTGTAAAAGTGAGTCATTTTAAATTTAGTTTTAATAGTATTTTTAATAAGTATGAATAATATTTTTAT
>JASKGO010001953.1:0-13772 GCA_030556065.1 Holobus sp. GC000080
CGCGTTTTTTTTAGCAAATCTATACGAACATAGCGACACTAAACAGATTATCCTGAAACTAACTCGAGCCGCTAAATTCAAACAGTCCGCGTATTTTTTGAACAGACCTCGTATTTCTGGGTTTCCACATTTGCGTATTAAAAACTTCCATTTTATGTATTAAACACTTTTCTTTGTAAGTAGTGATATTTAAACATCCTGTATATGACAGACTTAGATAACCATTTGCCAATTCAAAGTATTTGTTGCTATTGATAAAAGATCTTAGATATGTGTACGTGTGTATTAGTCATAATTGGAAAATGCTTCCTCCTATTGGAAATGCCAAGTATTTTCCGTTTTCCTTGGAGTGTATTCTCGAGAAAAAATACTGCGCTAATGGCAATAACATGATTTATTTTTCCATTATCTGTAAGCCTATATATTTTCGAGTCATGTGATTCACATATTTTCGCCACTTAAAAAATATCCATAATGATATGTTGCGGCAATAGTAACAGGAGACCTTTAAAATTTGTGATTGCCGATAAGAAAATGTTCATGTTATATGAACAAGTTTAAGCAAAATGAGCGTATTGCAGGGAGAATATAATTTTTGAGTCCTTCGTAACAGTAATGTGTATATGAACGTTATTGTCGTCATTTTATTGCTAGTGTCATCGCATCATATACTAGATGCGCGAATTTCGGTTTAAAAGCCCATAAAGAGACAACTAGGTTGCACACTCATAAAAAATGTTTCCTCCTTATCTACGGGTAATGCGAGCAAAACAAAATAGTAGCTTCGCTTCTTTATATTTCTTACACAAGGTCTACAAATTTAATTGAATAATTTCTTTTAGATGCTCGTACATCAGCTTAATTATAAATTTGAACAAACGTATGTTAAAAAGTCCTTTTTTGGCAAGTTATACATGCAGTAGTATTGTCAGTCTTTGTATATATATTTTTTGTAACTCCTTTCTGACGTAAATAGATTAGCGTAAATAAATCGCAGTGAAAAACAAGTAAAATGCGTCCGGCGAAAAACTCTTTGCAGGTGATTAAAAAAAAAACTAATTTCGGTGCTTGTATATTCGCCTCCTTAAATTGATATCGCTCATTTGGAAAACCATGTCAACACATGACATAAGTAATCACTTAATTTATTTATTTTTGTGATAAGAAGTAGCTTTTCTTTATTTGAGATTTTTAATTTATGTAAATAATCCAAAAGTGAATGACTTTTAAATCGCTCGCAATATTTTAATACGGTATAGGTTACATTAAATAGGTACACATTTAACAAACAGGATGTCTGCGATAAAATGAAATCAATTAATGTCGACTTTATCCTAATTGTTACTGTTCATTTTTATATTTACCATAGTTTTTGTTTTATTTTGTTGAAGGTGGTGACATTTTTAAATATTATTGGGAATATTTAGGAACAGCATTTTTTTATCATTCAAATAGAGAAAGAGTAAGTTTTCCTTCGTATAATAAAATTCATGGACGTCTTAATTGAAAAACAAGAATGCATTTGTTTGATCTGGAAATGACAGGATGAGTATTTTTTCAAGAAAGATAGGTTATAATCTCTTATCATTTGCAAATTATTTAAAATATCTCACTGTTTGTATGATTTTAAAGTCTTTTACTTTAAATTACTTCTTCGTTATTTAAAAAAGAAAAAAATTCAGTTATATCGGTAGAATCAGAAAAAAATAAGCGATTTAACAAGACTACGGGTTTCAAGTTTCAATAAAAAAAAAATAGGTTTTCTTTCGGAAATCTAGTAAGCTGCGTAATTTGTAATAAATTAATTAGATTCAATTTAAAAATGTCTATTGGATACAATTTTTGCTTTTTACCTATGTTAAAAAGTTTTCTTTAAATAAATTATCAAAAAAATTGATAATTTTAAATAATTCCGAGATAATTGAGGAATCAGGTTTTATAAACCGGATGGGCATATATTCCTGCAAAACTTTACACCTATTTAACCGAACTAACAACGATAGCTTAGTAATTCAACTCAAAAATGAAACACCCTGTATGTGGGGATTTTACAAGATTATTTTTACACCTGCTTTCCTATAAATTGTGGGAATCAAAGGGATAAATGCCTATGTAATGACTTGAAATAGTCGACGCTTAATGAAATATTTATATGAGATTTTAATAAAAAAAACAATTAGGGTCCTTAATTTTCGAGTAATAAATGTGTAAAATTTTCATAATTTGAGTTCCCGCAAAAAACCTTTTAAAGCCACGTACTGTGCATGACGTAAATTGCTACTAAAACAACCCCCTAGGAAGACAAAGGGAACGAGGAGTGGGAGTTGTCTACATCATACTGACGTCAAAAACAAGAAAAAATTACAGCATACCACTAATATCAATTATAATTGAGTTATTAATGAAAATGTTGTTATTGGTGAAAAGTAATTTTTTCAAATGGTTCTACTCTCAACTATGAGCCTTATAGACTTTTACATATGGTACTACCTTTTTGATTGCACTATATGATATGGTCATAAATTATGTTGGTTAATTGAAGCTTAGATTTCGCGTGTGTTCGAGAAAAATTCTCAAAGAAGTTCCTTATTTTGTAACTCAATCCTCCTTTTTTATTTTTACTTTCAAAATTTTGCTGGTACTAATTATTTTAAAAATTGTTGAATTATGGTCCCTAATCAATCAAAATATGAAAAGAGAATTGATTCCAATTAAAATATGTTGAAATTTATTTTCTGTATTATTGTACATGTCCGAATATTTAAAATAGGAAATTTCAAAATATTAGTTAAAGAAATGTCTTCCATATTTAATAGTTCTCTCAATAAAGGAAACCGCCCATCTCAAAATTATTCTGTATTTGTGAAGTGTAATTTATAGAGTTGGAAACTTCCATATTGTTCGTATTTTTTAAACAAAAATAAAATTGTTGTGACATGTAGTCTAGTCTCACAAAATGAATGTCAAATAAAGTACAATAAGATAATATCCGGTGGAATATATATTTGTAATGGAAAACCTTGATAAATATCGATTTCCATAGATAGGTAAATTCTGAAAAATTGCATATGCATGATTTAACCGGATTAACATCTCAGGTCAAAAGATCAAAATCGGGAAATGGCGTTCTGACTGTTTTATTATTGAATCCCGCCAGTGCACATATAGAGAACAAATCGATTTAAATTTATAATTAAGAAAAGGATGTCGAAGGATATCGCGTCGAATAGACTGCATTTGTCGAAACAATAGCGAAATTATGAATATTCATCCACGTTTTTTTTTTGTTTGGTAGCTGATTTTCTGATAAAACAAAGAAAATGCTGTTTAATCTTGACATTTTTATTGACCGATGAATGCAAATTAATTAAATCATGGGTAATTTATAACATTAAACTTTTCAAGTAATTCTGTATTTGTTTATTTATACTTATCAAAGCATTTACGAAATATTAAATTATTTGCAATCAAAATAATAACTTAATTGATTATTGTTTTACCGATTTGCATTGTTATCGATGCTTCATTGAAACACTATTGTAACATTACCCCTGAATTATGATCATCCTAGAATTTCGTCCATGTCTGTTTGATGAACAAACAATTCATGGAATTAATAAACTTCCTATGCTGATTTGTTAAATGCGTTTCTGCGATTTGCATCAAACATAAATAACATCTCAAATGAATATCAGACTATTTTGCGTCTACCAATTTCATACACATCCTAATCATAGGACAAGAATTCATTTGTTTGAGAAATGGATTATTTTATAACGGTTTTTCCCATGCAAATGTTTTTTAGGAAAAAAGTTTTGATTTTAATGCCTAAAACCCAAAGGCAACTTCTTGAAATGTTCATCAAAATTATTTTCCCTTCGTCCTGGCCATGGTCCATGAAGGTATAGCGAGCGATATAGGTAACGACCGAGATCCCAGATGTGACCAACGGTCTACTTAAGGTATTTCAGGGAACCCATAGGTGACCATTGTGCTACACTTTGACCATTCATCGTAGCCATTTAAATTAGGTCATATGTAAAAGGTCAGTGGATGTGTAGGCAGGTAAAAGGTTTTTAAAAGTATATGCGCAGGTAGCGGCCAATTCCCTTTTTTTAAGGTATCAAATTCATTGACCATCTCGAAGGACTCTATACCTGGACGCTGGTCATGATGTGACCGTTGTGAGAAACTCTCTTGTCGTGCACTAATTTTTATTGTCGAAGAAAGGCCCTTTCGTTTTTTAATATATTCGCGACCGTTTTTCGGCCCACAGTTGACCCTTTGACCAAATTCTGATTCCTTTTGCTAGCATACCTATACTAATGCAATCCTTTGAAGTGCTCTATATAACTTTCTGGACTTTTCCTAACGGATATTTCTGCTACAGGACAAAAAACGGTCATTTTATGTATCTACAGACATAGGTACCTATACATTTTAAGCGTTAAAATTATTATGGGACGATGATTTTTACATAATGCGGTGTGTTTTTCACAGGAACGGTCCGGTGAAAATGCACAAACAGCATAATTGGCAGCACGTTTATCATCCGAAATCACTTGAATTCCATTGGAAATCGTTTCCTAGTAACGAATCCTCGATAATTTTATAATAATAATTTGAAACAAATTATTCAGATTACTTAACAATTGATATCGAAACAATGCGTGCAGTAAAGAATAAAAATAACAATCGGTCGAAACTTTAAGAGAAAAGTCATCAGCGCCTAGCTCGATGAATAATAATTAACGAAGACCTCTGTCAGCTGATAACGTAAAATTGCTCACTGCGTTATTGACGTGGCGACGTTTCGGTTTATCATCTGCGTGCGTTTACTTTTTTGAAGTTTCGCTGTGGAGTAAAAAGAGTTCCAAATACCTTGAAGCCGATGATTGCTACAGATTACGTCAATGGATTTCCACGAAAATTCTAAACATTTCCCTTGAGACTATTATTAAGCACTACTTACAAATAAGAAAAATACATGCTGCGAATTTGTTGAAACAAACGACTAACACATTGCGCTTCCTATTGCGATAATTGCATGATTTGCTTTAAGAAACTGCTATGGTAACGGTTTTCCTTTTGTTGTATATTAATGAATTGGTGATAATTATGCAGATTTTTTGAGTGGATATTATTAGTTATTTGCGTATGTGCTGGCGAATGAGCGCTTGAATAACCCTTCCCTTGAACCCGTTCTAACGTCGGGATTGCTCTATTTTGGGGACCACAACCCTTTCTTTCTTAGGACCAGCAAAAGAGCAATATAGTTTTGCCGTTTTATAGGAGGTCCGGGATACTTGCATCATGTATCTATCTGTCTGGTTGCCTGCGTAAGAATCTTCTCCTGAGAGGATGAAAGTATCAGTCGGGACTCTCAGTCGTTGTCTGACTACCACACTGACTGCATTCAACCCCTATAACCATACTACTACACAGACAATCAATTAATTTACTCTACAGTGATCATAACTAAACTAAACTAAACAAAACTAATAAATACGTGTGTAAACCAAACTAAATCAAAGTGATAATAAAAATAACTAAACTATTTTTTTAATTAAAAATTTAATAAATAATATTAATTAAACTAAAAAAAATTGTAATCAAAATTAAATGAATTAAAATTAATAAAAAAAACAACGTAACATTTAAAAAAAAATCTTATAATAAATAAATTAAAGTAACTAAAACGTAAACTAAAGTGCAAATAAAAACAAAATTTTAAACAAAAAGCAATTAATTGTGATAACTAAATTGTAACAAACGATTTTTATCTTAGAATATTAAATTAAATTAATACTAATCTATTCACTGTTAACAAAGAGTATTTATGAAAATTTAAGAGCGATTGTTCGCGAGAGAAGAAACATAATTTCCTCTCGAATCATCATATTCGCATAGCCTTCGAGAAACGTCGTAAAATTCGATTACCGTCGAGAAGAGGAAGACAAAAAAGGAAAGGCCAAATACACAAAGAGTGGACGTTGAAAAAACTGAGATAAAATGGAACAAAGAGTGTGGAACTTGTCGCCCGTTTTTAAGCACGAGCCACAAACAGATCTCTTCGGAATGTCTGGTAAGCGCATTTCTTGACTATCAGTAGAGACCCATTATCGAATTTATTTATTGATAGTGTGTGGCTCCACGAGCCATCCGAAACTATGGTCGAGTTCTTTAGAAAGTGTTTAATGTGGTAGTTGTATTTGTAAATCAATTTGTCATAGTTGGGATGGTACAAATTGCTTTGGAAACGCGGCGCGTCTCAATGGAATCCGGTTGCTAGAAAACTGACCTTTGGGTACGACAGTAGCAAAGTGTACGGTCGCTTACGACTTATTAATATAAATTTGATTACCACTAAACTCGTTTTTGCGTTCTTTGGGGTAATACAGGCACACTTTTGAACTGGGGCCACATATGAAATTCCCATCTCGGATAAATGGAAAAAACAAAATAGTCTCACTGTAGGAATTTTCTTGACGTAGATCACAACCATTTAAATTTGTTTTCGATAACTGATTTTAAATGACAAAACGAAATAGCACTAATTACATTTAAAGTCTGACTGCACTACCAATGACATCCACTTTTCTCTTTGGTCGTCTTTGAAATTTAAAGTGAGATTCTTTTAGTATATCTGGAGGCTATGTAGTTAAATTTTTACCAAGAACTTGACCGCAGATGAAAAGATGCATATAGTCCGGATGATGAGAACTTCGCTCGGATGAGACACTCATACCACTTCTCGTGGAAATAGTTTCAAACTGAACGAGTTTTATGTGCTATATGTGTTTTTCTCTTAAGACTTCTCGTTTACATTCTTGATGATCCGTTAGGATAATGAGAGTGTCCTGCTGTTGAAAATTTATTGTCATTTATATCTCTAAATGAAAACACTGCACAGGTACACTTCTCAAAAGTTTCGGTACATTCGAATATTTAGACCAGTTTACAAAAGTAATTTATGATGATAGCATAAAATGTAACTTGCTCTCTCAGCACCTTTTTTCTCTTGTAATATCATGTTCTCCCACAGTTACCTAACGTTGCTTTTGGTCATAAGGTCACTATGAGGCTCTTTTAATTTTGGATTTCGCATGGTTTTTTTTTAACCGGTAACTTAAGATTTTATCACGATTTTTTAATGTGATTAGATCATAACAATTAAGTTTACTGATTTCATTACTGGCATTCAGAAATAAAAATTTTATTATTATTCAGATTGAAGAAGTAAATTAGTTAATCGTCTAACCGACATAAAAGTTAATACAAATTAACTCTTGCCCTTACTCCTTAGATCTATAGGGCTAACGATTTATTTTTATTATTTACCCTTTTTTAATAATACTTTCATAACATCTAAGTACATACATGTTCATAAAAAATAAGTAAATGAATACAATTAGAGATATTACGTAATTGATTCTTAAAAATTTCTTTACCAACAACTGCATTTTTCCCAAATAAAAAAATGTTTTTTTTTTTAAGTTTTACTGTGTGATATAGTTATAAAAATGAATATTTTCTTTTTTACGCAAAACTCACAAAAAAAAAAAAAAAAAAAGGCATAAAAATACTAAGAAATCATAATTCGGAAAAAACCGAAATCATAAATATAAAGATATTTAATTAATTATCGCATCTAAATGAAAACCCAAGTGAAAGCCACATTATTTCCACATAAACCTGTAATTATCATAGATTTATTAAGATTGTTAACGGACTCTTAAAGAATTTCGCTTTCACAACCGTCAGTCCGTTTAAATATCGAAGCAAATGAATTTTCTTCTTCTGTAATATACAACACAAGTAATGTACATCAAATTCTCTATACCTAAACTTTTTGTGCAATTGTTTGTATGAAGACACTTGATTAATGGTATTTGGTCAGTGTCGGGGCCAGCACTCAATAATCATAAAGTATTTAAACGGTAATCACTAGCCCCTAAGAAAATTATACGGGAAATAAACACCCCGTACTTCCAAATGGACGCACATACTACAAATGTATCTTTTCCTACGTGGAAAAAATGACTGTTATTAAAGTGTGCGCTTCGATCTGAAGGATCGCCTTTTGTCAATGTAAATAATTCAACGAAGAAAAAATATTTAAAGGTGTCACATGCTAATTCCGGGGGGGCCTTTTTGTTGTACTACAAGCTTTGTAATGGAGTGCAAAGGACTTCTGACCCTTGGTCTACAGGCTTGACCCTATACCATAGTGAGGACCTTTTGATTTGCGACCATAAACACTTAATAATATCACTAGTTTTAAAGGTGCCCCAAAGGACGATCCGAATGGGGTGCGCCTTTTCAACTTTTAGTTTTTACTTTTTGTTTCCTTTGGATTTTGTCAAGTATAGATTTATTTTATCTTTTTAAAGCAGTTATGCCGTTTTTTACCAAACATTGCTTAATAAAAATTAAACACATTTTTTTAAATAAAAAAGTCATTATATGTTTAAGTAGTTATTAGCTGCAATTAAGTAATAATTGTTAATATTACTGTTTAACATAATAATTAAAATCTGTAACGAAAATTACTTTTTTATTCAGTATTACAGGCAAGCAAACCTTATATAAACTGTAAATAATTTGTATATTCTTTAAAAAGCAGAGAAGCTTCTTAAGAGCAAATTTTTGAAAATACTGAGTTATCTGCGCCGATTAAAAAGAAACACTTATATAAAATGCCACAAATGCATATATTTATGATTTCTGATAAAATATTCAGAGGCATCAGAGGCGCCACGTGCCTTTTGTACTTGTACTTTTGTGCATCAACAGCAGCCCTCACCGTAGCGACGACAATATTCTTAAGATAATAAGAGACCCATAAGGCTCCCAACTTCTTCAAAAGATAATTCCCGTGTAAGTGCGTGTCGCACTAAAGTGCATCTCTCGATTTAATGGTTTGGTGATTAGCTACCACATTACGACCTTTTGGGATTCCAAACTACACATCAATTTCAAGAGAAGACGTAAAACTGATCATAAACTGCATCAGAAATATAAATGCGTCTGTGTCTCTACATAACTTTACATTACTTTTTCTTTAATGCTTTATATTTTATAAACATCTGCATATATAAAAATATAATAAATGTTGAAGGTAAATGGGGGTGTAAAAAAACTAGGTCACACACCTAAAGGTGATAAATATTTCCACAGTACATTGCCTATATGGCAACCATTTAATGCAAATACATATAGAGCAAAACTACAAAGTAACATGATGATAATGATGTTGCTATTTATTAGTTGTGTGTGGTATTCAAAAGTTCCCTCAGGCTAAATTTACCGTAATATATAAAGCCGCCTAATTTGACCTTATTACGCATCCCTCGAAGGGCCCTTTGTGAGCCCGGTTAATCAGAGGGCGATTTTTGAGTCCCCTCTCTGATATCTACATAATATATCATATGTACTTGATTTATTTTAATCTTATTTTTTGTCGAAATGATATTTTTTTCTGAAAGAATTATTTATTATTAAAAATGTCCCCGGGGTAAACGTTTGTGGCTTCGATAAGAAAACGAGGCTATTTGTGCTCGCATAACTTCCATATATCCGTCGCAATAATGACAATATATTTATTCTTATTATTATTGGCTTTCTGTTGTGTACATGTAATTGTTACGACGTTCATTTTGCTTTTTACTGATAACTATTAGATATTCTACTGCTTTACGTAAAATGAGAGCTTTCGGTATGCGTTTTGCTTTTGTAATTTTTACATTAAAAACGTAAATCGTAAACAATTTTTTTTTTTTTATTGCCAATGCAATAATTAATATTTGTATAGAGCTATAATGTGCCATTATTCTCAATAAGTATGAGTATAAATGTTAAATCAATTTATTTAACTTTTCTCTTAATATTTAAATATTCTATTTAATTATCAAAAAATTAAACCCATGAGTCATTCATTAACAAAAAACAATGTCAAATATATATATATATAATTTTTAACATAATACAATAAACAATTTATGCTTATAATATACATATAGCCATTTTGCAATTTACGATACCAAATATAATTAGGACGTCAAAACAACAGCACAGTATTCTATAAGCAAAACTACGCTGAAAGACATTCCAATCGATGGAATAATGCTGATGAATTCATTAATATTCTTAACACTCTTTTATTTTACATATATAGACAGCTTTGGGGTCCGCTTTGATTTCAATTCTCTCTCTCCAAAGAGAATATTATTATGTCAATTATATCTATAGCATTGTCGATCACTATACTCCATAGCTCAACGTCCGTCACCGTTCAATTTTCTATCACGTTTCTTCGCGTACATCCTTAATAAATAATAAATAAGCGTCTTCGCGAGCGATGTAGGTAGGTATATTGTTTCGACACTTGGCATTCTCGGAGAGAGCTACCGCGCTAATAAGGTGCACGAATTTCAAATGAGACTTAATTGGGCACAGCTTTACTGAATCCTAAGCGTGCTATAAATCAAATTTAAATGCGAACCTTATATACATTAACACTGGCAAGATGCTCAATCTATTAAAATTCATTCGATCGCTCTAAATATGCGCAAATTATAACACTTCAGTTTTTCCTTTTTTACACTTCGTGACTCAGCTAGTAAGCAACAATTGCTTATTTTAACACTGGGTTTGAGAGCATTTAAATATTTAATTATGTTTTCGACTAATTAACATTTGTTATGGATTTATAATTATATAGTTTTTGATTCGTGATTTCATATTTATTTTTTTGGCTTTTATAATGTTTTCATAAGTTTCTAGTGAAGTTATTAATCAAATGATAGCTTTGTTATAAATTTAATTTTCATTTTGTTTAAAGCAACATATTAAATAAATGCTCTCTTGTTTTTTATTTTTTATTTTATTTTTTATAAAAGCTTGAAAATTTTAATGACGGTTAGATATTTTTTTTTCCTTAAAAAGTAAAACATTCTTTTTCAATTGAATTTTATAGAAAATTAATTCATATAACATCAAATAAAATTAACATTTTTCAATATTCTCTGTTAAACATCGCTATAATAATTAAACAAATTAATCAACCATGGTTCTTTAAGAAAAACTCACGAAAAAAGAAGACACTAAACAAACATAAACCCCAAAACTACAAACAATAAAATCAAATAAATTTAATTAACTAATTGCCAGCAAAACCCATTAATTATAAGATAGAATCGCCTTTACTAGTCAGACGCTATAGCCACTTATAATCGAGGGAGCCCATATTCGATATCCTTTTCTTGTCTGAAATCGGGGAAAACGAAGGAGACTTGCTGGCAGAGCAGCAGCAAAGCAAAGAAAAGCGACCAACCTACAGCGGCAGCTCACACGAATAGGGCGAATGCGATGTGTGCTGTGTGCATGTACCTATATGTGCGAAGGAGCAAGCATTTTCATAATTCCTGCCGCTGCTGCTGCTGTCAATTCAGGTACGACGCCTCATGCACACACTCAAACAATCTCTCTCTCGCTATCCCTACTCTCGCAGCGGCGCCGCCAATCACAATCCGCTGCCGGTAACGAGTTTCTGATGGCTATGGACATAGAGTAATCTCAAGTAACAACATCAAGTTTCACTCTGGTTGATTGTGTGGTGGAGGTGAGAGAGCTCGAGACATCTCCTCTGCAGTAGATCCGCTCCTGCAGACTACTCACTCGTCCAACGGGAAGGAAGAAGTGGTGCGTGCGTCGCCGCCGTTTGTACCTGTAAAGAAAAACATTCAAGCGAGATCATCAGTTCGGTTCTTTCGGTGCTCCTACGCAAACATTCTCGTCCTTCCGATGCTGCAGTGCTTTCACAGTGCTTCGATATTTTTATCCTACTTACTAGTCCGGACTTTTTATCCTTCAATATTATCTATTACTATAATGGATTACGAACATTTCCTTTTAAGGTAAGGACATCATTATTCTTTTTTGTAACCTTCTTTTCAAGAAATTACTGTTTTGTTGTTTATATCTATATATAAAAGCTATAATGAAATATTGGACCAAAATTGCGGGGGTGACACCTGATTTATTGATGTCAATTCAATGAATAAATATTTTATTTGTAGAATTTGCTGACCGTGCATTCTGATGTTTAAATATCCACTTGTTAGAAATATGCGCGTCATATAGATCGATATCAAATAATAAAATAATCTTAATTCATGAATTCACATTTCACGTATATACGCATTAAAAGGAGCGATTGCTTTTCTCTCCAGTACTGTCTTTTTCACAATGAAAAAGTCAACCGCCTCCAACATAAGTATAGTTCGAATGTATGTATTGCGCGCCCGTTTCCATGGCTACGCTTATTACAGACACTTTCAGTTTTTACAGCCCCCGAGCTAACAAAAACTTGTTATATCCATCATTGAAAGTCGCTCGCAATCATTAAATATTCAGTATGCTTTAAGATGACTATTGTTTCATTATAGTTCCTATACAGGTATAACTATTTCCTATAGTCATTACTTGGCTGTATTTTAATAGATACCTAGGAATTTCATTTCGGGCAGATGGAGCATATTTTATAATAGAAAAGTAATGTTTCGTGGAAGAGATTCGAATTTTACAGAAAATTCGCACGTCACCATACTGTTTAAATATCTCAAAAGCATTTGCTAATGGTGGATTAAAATTGTCGTCGGTTGTTGCGATATACGAACAACGCACGACGGATGTTTCTTATTATTATTGTTCTACTTAACATATACTTATGCGTATTTATTTTTTATATACAATAGTAGTAGAAGCGATTTACTAGAAAAAACATCTTGACGGGTAATTTTCATCTTGCATATTACATTAGGAGGTAATTTACTCGTTATATTCCCTACTCTTTATCATCTCGCCAGGTCGACGCAAACTATTGTTTACATCTATTTGTTACATACATATATATGCGCTATTTGTATATAAGCTAAAACACGCATCTGCACTTTACTTAATTGCCCTTCGTTTCTCTCTGTATATCTATACTCTGATGTCGTTTTCCACAAAGATCATACATTTTATTGAAAATATTATATATTTAAATAAAATTTTCCAAAGTCGATGAAACAAAAAAGCAAAAATTTTCAGTTTAAAAACTGACTGAGTGGATTTTATTTATAGGTTTCACATTACAGACATTAAAATATTTCTCTTATTAATGATAGATATCTGAATATAAACAAATAAAGTAGCAAGTTTATGCATACTTGTTCATTCAAATATAAGTCTATAATCCCCAAATCTCGTTAAAATAAAATACACATAAAGGTCAGTTCGTTAGCGAAGCAATCAGAACGCATCGCGTAAATATATTTAATTAACACTTCGCGAGAATAAAAGCATCTCAAAATTTACAATTAATTAACGGTTGAAACTTCTGAGAAAAGCACCATCCATTAATCAAGTAGCTATTCGCTTTTTGGCCCAATCCGTAAAAAACAGGAAGCAAATGCAGATCGATTCATCATTAGCGTGAAGTCATGAAACATATTTCGGTAGTTCATAATGCATGGAATCAGTGGGGTGATGAATTGGACTATAGATCAGTACTACTAAACGTAATTGGATTTTGTGCGCTCCAGCAATGTAGGGCGAGCCGGGGGGAGCTATTGGAGGGTTGTAATAAGTGACTTTCGCACTTGTACAATCAGTGCCATCGGCGCCATTGTACACCCGACCATGATCTGCTTAGAAAAAGCGTGCCCTGAGTGGAATACATAGAAAGGACGAGGAGAAATGATTAAGCTGCTGCTGGCGGTGGTCAC
>JASKGO010001959.1:0-15887 GCA_030556065.1 Holobus sp. GC000080
TTACTTTTTTTACTGAAAGTGTGCCAAAAAAAAAATCATCACAAAGTTTATGAGATAAAAACATTGTTTACCAGCATAATAAATGAAGTTTAAGATATATTTTTAATATATAAAAAAACAGTCATAACAGTTAGTCAATAAAAATTGGAGAAAAATAACTTAAGTTATTTTTTCTACTTCTTAAATTCCACTTTATTATTTTTTTAATCAATAAGTGCAAATAGTCAAGAAGTAACAGAATAAAATAAAATAAAATAAAAAATAAGGAGAAGAAAGGCAGGACGCTTTTCGCCACTATACGCCCAAGTCGTCCAATCGAACATGCTGGCAGTCTTAGCAGCAAAATAAAAAGGAAAGTTGGGAATTCCTGGATTGGTCGACATTTTCCACTCGACGACTCCAACCACCCACTAGGAACCCGTTCGCTCCATACATCCTCTTTCTCGCTTATACTTCGCCTTATACATATTTTATACGCACACAAAAGAAAGAAAAGAAAAGAAAAGAAAGAAAGAAAGAAAAAAGAGACATCGAGCAAATATTACAAAAACGTAATATAATAATATCTGGGCTAATGAAATGATGAACAAAAGGGTCCTTTCATTGAACGTGTAGCTATTACGGTCACATTTAAATAATGCGAAATAAAAGGATCCCCTACGTTACGTTTGGGGTGACTTTTGAATGAGAGCGACCGAACTACCCCAATTGATGCATGCCGGATTCATCTATCCAGCAGCCCCGATCGAGCGAAAGCCGCACGAGAGAAAGAAGGAGATGATGCGGTGGATGGTACATGGTGGGTGATGGCTGATGGGTAAAATGCACGGTGGTTACATGGCAGTGGGACACTAATAACCGATATTAGAAGTTATTTGTACTGCGACATTCATACACAGAGTAATAGTAATAATAAATAAAATGTCTCTCCCTGGTTCCCTGGTCTCCCTGTTTCTAGATTAGACTACATAGTCGGTCTGTTCATATGGCGTGCCATTAAAAATATTATAACAGTTGTGTGCACGCACTTTTTCCAAGTGACCAGTTGGGTGTGGGTGTGTCGCGGCACCATTTCAACCCCCTAAACCCTAAACTATACATTACACCGCATGCTTTGCTTTTCGCCGCATTACACACTTGTTAAATTATTATTATTGTTTTTTATTTTCTTTACAAGTAATATAGTGATATTTTTCACTGATAAATTTTAATGACTTAATAATGAAATTAGCAATTTAATAACTTTTTCGACAAAGTATTAGCGGGACCGTAGAAATTTATGTAATTTTTATGTTAACAAATTTTAACTTAATAAAGTTAAATTAAAATCGATTTTAAATTAACTTTTTATTTGATTTCTGTTTTTCGGTTTTATCGAAACTATAGCTTAAATTTTGGAGTTTTAAATTTAAATAAACATAATAATAGTTGTTTTTAATTAAATTTGAAAACTTTACATTCTAGCCCCGGGTAAATTATGATTTATATTTAATAATTTTAAATTTTATAATGTTATGCTCAATGCAATTGAAATATTATCAATTATTGCTGTCTTAATTCATAAAATAAAAATCAACCAACCTAAAAATGTAATAGAAATGTCAAGTATTAGAAAACAAATAGTTTTCTTTTTCTTTTGTCTCTTCTCACAAGATAAAATAGTGAATTTTTTTTCTTTTTTTTTTCTTAAAAAGAAACACTATATGTTTTGAATATATCTCAAAAACCTTTGCCAACTAAACTTTTTTGAATTATTTTGAATTTTGAAGACAAAATGAAATTTTATTCTAAAAATTAATTTCTTCACAATTGTTTCAGTCAACGTTATACGAGTAGAAACCAAAATAATAAATTATAGTTTCTCCATGGCAATCCATTTAAAAGATGTCCCTTTTAAAAATCTATAGCAATCTATTGAATTTTAAAAAGTACCAAATTTATAATTTAATTTCAACAATTTCAACTTAAAATTAAACGATAATTGTATTTCTTAAATAAAATACAGAAAAATCCAGTCAAAATAAGGTTAATGTACAGCTTATTAAGACTTTTAAAAAGCTTTATATAAAAAAAAATGAAAATAATCGATCATTTCCATACTTTTTTAGTTTTTGTCAACCCTATATAAAAATTGTAACGATATACAGAAAATTCCCTTAAACAATCAAAACTTAAAGTAATTTCTGTCTAATAAACAGACCGGAAGAATTGAAAAATTAAACAAAGTACTTCACAAACCTTGTCAACTTTTAATTTGCTATACCTAAAAATTTGTAACCTGAATATTATAAAAGCGATAATAGAAAATAATAAATAAAAGAATAATATAAAAGCGAAAATTTCAACCAGTCAAAAAGCAACATTTCCACACCACATCAGTTCGAAGCGTTTTTTTGCGATTCTTCGTGCAGCAGCAACAGCGAATGCAAAGCGCACATTTGAAAAGGCGCTTACGATGAAAGATGGGGTGGCGGATGTAAGTGAAGCGGAAAATCACAGTGTCAAAGTGGTGGATGACACACAATGCGACCGGGGACATCGCACAATATGGAGTGTTGTGCACAGTATGTGTGTTATACGTACGTTGGCGGTGGCAGCGGCGGCAGAGTTCGCATTGTAGGTCTGCTCGTTTCTTATGCATCCCGCTTTCAGTATTAGATTCATTCATACGCAAATTTCCTGCTTCCGACAAGGATTACCGCGTCTGATCTAGAGTTCTAGACCTCGCACTTTTCCTATTATTACATTGCGTGAGCGCCGTATAGAGCCACACGCACCCTGCACCCGAAATGGAAATAATTAGTCCTGCGCCACTTATTCCCTGTTTTCCTTTATTTCGCACAATTTTTTGCGAGTTGATTCAATTAAAACGCATATCCGTATTTTGTGCCGCGGCTAAATATGCAAAACAGTAAAAACACACACAATTTTCAGCAACAGTGCATAAATATCTTTAATGATTAAATGCAGTTTTGCATTTGCGCGTTTTTAGCAGTAGGTACAGTGGTAGTGTTCGTATTTAGCATTAAAAGCGGTTTTCCTCTGCGGCTCGCGCTTTTCCCCACATACCTATATTATGCAGTTTGCGCTTCTCTCTAGTGTTTCCACTTTTTCGTTGCTTGCTTGCTCGCCTTTTTTTCATCCACGGGGGCTAAAAAAGAGTGTTGTTGGCTGTTTGTGCGGCGAGCAGCAGTGTGTTACAACTTGCAGAAATATATTTTCAATTTGCATCGCTTGTTTTTATGTGTTGCGTAAAAGAGTTGGTTACACGCAAAGTAAACAGACACGAGCCGGCGAACAAGTTGCGCTTATTTTCTCTCTTTTATTGTGCACAGTTTGGTGTCTGCGCTCTATAGTCTGGAGAGCAGATAGAACGCTTAATTTAGCAAATTGCTTTGTTTCCGCATCAAGTTTATCGCTGACCAAATAGAAAAACTCTGCATTTAATGCAGAAACCGCGCATCTAGTTGCTTGCTTCGTTCTTGGGCTTCGTCCTAAATTTATTGCTGTTTTCTTGTTCCTTCTGCACGGGATGATCGAAAACTGATATTAAAGTTAAGACATATTTTAACTGAATTTAATCCATATAATATAAATTAATTTATTTCAGTGACAAATAATGAAAAATCTAAGAGATCGCTTTAATAAAAAAATAATAATTAACTTTAAGTAATTTTTAACTACTAACACGGTAAATCACTTTTTTAATTATTTTTATGGCAAAGAGCGTTAAATTTACTATAAAAATAGTTTTTCAAATCATAAAATCATTGAGTACTGAGGGCGTTATTTCTATTTAATAGAATTAATGAGTGATAAAAAAAATTAAGAAGGATAAATTTACTATAAAAATATTTTTTCAGTTCTCTAAAATGTTGATTACCATTGGCGTTATTTGTAATTGTAAAAAATAATGACTAAAAAAAATGTATTGTTTGAAGTTTTTAATTTTCATTAGTGATGTTAAAGTCCTAAGAGACTACTTTTTTGGTAACACAGATTACGGTAAATAATTCTTATTCAAATAAATAATTCTAATATTACAACAATTATATATTAATAATCCATAATTTCAACATTAGTGGAGATAACTATTTGTTATGTAAAATAGTTAATAAATGTTTTCTTCTATTTCTAATCAAAAGCTTTCTAAAGAAATAAAAAGTGCCTAAATTGATACTATCAGTAAAATACTGCTTAAGTTTATTTATCTTATTATCAGCTCAATTAAATTATGAAAAAAATAACTACTAATTGGTTTTATTACTTAGAAAACTTAGAAAACAGAAGAATGTCTTTAAAAATGAATTTGTCTGCCGATTTCTGGAAAAATTATTCATAAAGTCAACTATGACTTATATTTAGTGTTTAGCAGCTTAAATAAAATTAACAAAAAATAACTAAAATAATAAATTTCAATAACAAAATTAATTTGGAACTTCTGTATCACACCGTACATTTCAAAATTACCATTTCGTGAATGAAGATTAATTACACTATTTAATTTTAACATTATATATAAAAACATATAAGAAAAAAGTAGTTATTATTTCGGGCACACCATAAATCTCAATTTTATTAACGGAGACCAACACAAATAAAGCACTGTATCCGTGTCGGGCGATAAGAAAAATGTATTTTCGCGTGAAACGAATGGTTTTCCGCGAAAATTCGCCTTATTTATAGCCCGCCGGTAAAACCAAAGCTGCCAAAGTCCTATACCATAATACATTTTGCAGCAAACGAAACGAATAAGATTCGTATCGACTTTTTTCACTGACGTATTTGCCCTGTTTTCTGTTTTCGTTTTTAGAAACAATAAAAAGTCGATTTATCGCAAAAAAAACACAGTTCTTATTTGCCACATAAGGAATTAGCATACATCAAATAAAAGTCCGGTTAAAATAGCAGTGTGGGTGAATGAAAGAAAAAAAAGGCGTGAAAAGTAAAATTTATGGCAGAAGTAACATTGAAAGTGAAATTACCAATGATATGTTAATTGAGTTTGCATAAATAAGAATAAAATTCACTTAATAAATTTCCATAATAAGTAGTTCAAAGAATTTTAATTAAACAACACACGATATATATTAGCAGCAGTTTATATGAACTTGTTCAACATCAACTGATTTAATTTTATTAATAAAACGGCAACAAAGTAATCGATTTAATTTCTTCTTTATTATTACTCTATTTTTTTTTTCTGCTTCTAAATGCTGTTGTTTGTACGTTTGAACGTTAATTTAATAACATTGTATCATAAACAACAATAACGAATTCTAAATAAGCGCAAACGTGGAAAACAATAAGAACGAAGCTGAATGTGCTGGTTTAGTGGCGGCACCGAAGAAAAAGAAGGATATTAATAAGAGTCGGAATCAGCGAAGCGCAAAGACAATTATTGTTAGCCATGCATGACACCACTAACCAACAGGCAGGACACAAGCATCACTGATGATTCCTCTTCTTCTTCAGCTTGTGCCTATTCTCTTTCTGTGTGAAGGACAATGGCAATAATGGCGACCGATGTTTTTCTGTCTGCCATAGGAAACATTTACAAGAAATGAATGAATTGCGAGTGGCTAGTATACATTGCGTAATAATTAGGTTTCGAAGGGAAAGAACTGAGAAAAATGAGTAAAAAGTCTAATAGTTGTGTCGTTAATTATATTATCGCATGGCCGGTTAATTAATCTTCCGATTTTATTACCGTAACGTGTAATGACGAGGAGAGAGTCGAATAAAAATGTAAAGTAGTCTGCACGCTAATCTCTCGAAACGATCTACCCCCTTTTTTCTCGCTATACACCACTTGCTTGCCGGCTATTTCTATAATGTGTAACAACACATACGAGTGCGGTTTTTATGTGTGTGTGTATGTGTGTATGTGTATGTGTCAGTTATGTATGGTTGGAAGTTATTAGTTGCACACACAAACTTTGGAAATTTTCGGAAAGGTGATTAATAAGTATCGGGACACGCACATTTCCACTTAATGTATGCGCGCCGGATTTTTCTTCCCTTTTTTATAACGGAACGGTTCAAATCAAAGGAATGACTTGTAATTGTATGCTTTGCGAAGAAAATTTTCTATTAATAATTTTTTAATTAATAAGAAAGAGATTTTTGCAAATAAATTGCAAAATGTAAAAGCTCGTCTAATGATATTGATTGATTTTATTTATTTTTTAATCTGTTTTTATGAGAAATCTGTTTTGGTTATTGAAAAATGTGGAAAATTAAGTTTTATTTCCAAATTAAGAATTTAAAAAAAGATTTAAAAGAGATTTTAAAGAGAAAATTGGATATTAATCAATTCTATATAAAAATACTTTTAAATTATATTGGTTTCTTCTGATTTTTTGAAAGAAAAGAAAATAAAAAGCAAAATTTCTATATATTTTTCTGAGCGGATGATTTTTTTAAGTAAATCGTTTTTTCATTAATAAAATTGGTCAATAATCAATTCTACATGAAAATACTTTAAAATTATTTTGGTTTCTTTTGAATTTTTTTTTAAGTAAAGAAAATTTCTTTATATTTCTTCTTAGGGGATGATTTTTTTAAGTAAATCGATTTTTATTAATAAAATTGGTCAATAATCAATTCGAAATAAGGAATTACTGTGGTTTCTTCATAAAGATTAAATAAATTGCAAAATATATTTAAGGAAAAGTTAGTTTTGACGTATTGCAATTAATATTTTGGGATATTTTTATTTGTTTTTGAGAAGTAAAAATTGAAAACAAGTCTTTAACTGAATTAAGGATTTTTCTAGGTAAATCGATTTTTACTAATTAAATTGTATATTAATCGCTTCTAAATGAAAGGTTTAAAAATTATTTTGGTTTCTTATTAATTTTTAACAGAAAAGAGAATTAAGTGCCAAATTTATTAAAAAAAAAACTTTATTTATTAATATTTCTCTTGGAGGGATTTACTTTTTGATAAATTTAATTTGTAATGGTACTGTTTACCATAGGTCCATCGAAGCAGTGATCTTTCCACCGTTTTTATTATTATTTTTTTTTATATTTTTGAACATTTTCTTTGTGTTTTTGTGTGGTAAAAAGCAAAAAAAAATGTATTTTCTTAAATATATTTTTTTTAATACATATTTCAATAAATTAAAATGGACATTGCCATAGAATTACTAATAACAGTTTTTTTTTTCTAAAACATTCGAAAAACCATATTTTATAAACTTTTTTAACGCATTTTCTTAACAAAGTTAAGTGCCAAAATATTTTCCACTGATTAAAAATTTAAATTTTTCTTTTTATTCAAATAATTCAAAGAGGAAAAAAATAATGATATAAGCATTTTATGAGAGTGACTAAAAGAAACTAAAAATTAAGTTTTATTTCAATAACTAAAATTAATCAAGAAAAACCATTAAAATCAAGTTATTTTTTTTAGGTTACCTTTTTTTAGAAGTTTCCAATCGTTTACCATAAAATATAAAAAAATAATCCTAATTTCAATGTAATTAATTTTCAATGAATTGCTTTTAACAACAAAAGTTAAAAATGCTGCTTAATTGCAGGAACATTTTAATAAAGTAAAACCAAATAAAAATAATCAATTTACCTATTCTAATTTTTCACGAATAAAATAAAATATACCTAATAAAAAGGTCTCAAAATGTTTCAATTGCAATATTTTATGAAACCGAATGAATTTTACAAAAAACAAAACTAACATTTGCACCAAAAATAGAAAACATCAGTCGAAACAAAATTATGTAACTATTTAAAAATGTGATGAAACGATCGAACGAGCCAACGTAATTACCAGTTAATTAATTAATAAACACGCGTGTGCAATTCGTCGGATGCACACGTGTGTAATCACTGTCAGGACATAAAGGACAAAGCCATTTACATTGCACGTATCACGCAAAACAGCTCCAGGATAATTGCAATTCATTACTGATCATTATTAATTAATAACTACATCGACTGCACATACCTTGTCAATAATATTAACTGTTTACTTCCATCTATTGGCATATTAGTATGTCATCTATATAGATAAAATCGAAAATGATTGAAACAAAAGAAAAAGTTTAGCTAACCAATAATTTTCGAGGAACAATATTATTTAAAATAAACGGTAAATCCGGTAAACCCGCAAACGAATCAAGTAATCAGCCCAAGTACAGCAAATATGTGTTTAGAAAGTAAATGAGACTGTAAAAAAGCATCGCGTTTAAGAAATAAATAAACATATAATGCATACACTATGTGCATTACAGTGGTGTATGTTTGTAAATAGGTATAAGTAACGTTTTTCGAGTACTAATAATACATACATATGTAATGTACTCGTAGTACTTGCCTGTGATTTGCGTGCACGGTGCGCGAACAATAGAAACGAACTCTTTGGGAGCAGCAGACGGAGCGTGAAGCACGAAGAAGGGCGGCGACGTCAACGGGCGCCATCATCGACGACCAACAACACGACCTTCAAACGTGCTCTTCTCTTCTTCGGCTATTCTTCTGCCGTTCTTCTGCTCGCTTCTTAAACAATTCTTTCATAACTAACTGCCATTTACAATTATTTACAATTGTTTACAATTTCACGAACAATTTCGTTAGTTCAATTGAATATCTCTCTATTTATATTGCACATGTAATGCGACGCACTTTACATTTTGTCAATTACTATTAAGGGGTGCAAAATATATTTTATCGCTGTACTAAGGGAGAAAGCGTCGCGACGCTTCGATATTCGCGATATCTAGTGTGGCATCCGTCGTTGGCGGTGCCAATTTTATACAGCAGGACACTCTTAGTAGAGTAGGGGCAGCAGCTTTTTATTCTCTCCAGCTGTACCTCATCTGCAAGTCGGATAACACACCTAATTATCAAGTTAATATGGCCATTCTGTATGGCTGCTGCTGCTGCCGCCGCCGCCGTGCTGCCACTGCTGGGGGCCGCCGCATATTTCCGCTTACAATTTCACCGGGCTCATGCATGTTTCATGGCTTTTTCCACAGAGGAAACTATGCGTTGTTTTTCATTACAAATGGCCATTAAATCAATTCATGCTGATCTATTAACGGCAAAAACAATAAATGATTGTTTTTTTAATAACATTTTATTTATAATTTTAGGATTTTTAAACTTATTTTTGCTTTGGTTTTTGTTTCTATGCAAATTTAATGAAAATTGAAGCATTTGAAACTGATCAATTTTCATAAATTAATTTAATAATAATAATAATAATAATACCGATGGTAATTTAAAAAAAAATATATATGTTTATATTATAATAAAAGTACAAGTCATAACTAACTAGAAATAGAAAAATTAATATTTAAAATAAAAATGAAGAAATAAAGTCAGTTTATAGTAAAATAAAGATTTTTTTTCAAAAGTTAATTGAAATGTTAAATTATTAGTGAAAAATATCGATTTACTGGTAGAGAAAATAAGAAATCAAACAAAAAACTACCAAAACTTTAAGAAAACTTTTTTGTATTTTAATAGTAATAATAAAAGATTTCAAAAAATAATTACCATCAAAGTCAACTGATGCAATTCATAGATTTTCAGTAATTATGGATTTCTTATTATTATTTCTTATAAATATGGTAACCAATTCAAATTTTAAAAAATAAATAAATTATAATGAAAACCAATTATAGTAACTAAATAATAAACTCATAATTATATTGAAAAACAAAGGATTATTACAAAAAACTAAAGACATTTGGTTTTAAACAAGCAACTTTTAAAAAAGTTTTTATGCATCATAAATTTAATTGCAAAATCTGTAAAAATCAACAAAGGCTGAAAAACTATTTATAAGTTTTCAAAAAAGAATACCGATTACTGACAAAAGGACACTTTTGCTAAAAAAATTATGCATCATAACATTAAGAGTAAAATTATTAAAGCTTTAAAAATAATTACCAATAAACTAATCAAAAAATAAAAAATCAATTTTTAAAATGCTACTATTAAAAAAAAACCAAGTAAAAACAGTTTGATTTTACACAAGGAAATTTCTTTGTAACATAACAATAACTTTGAAACAAAGAGCTTTAAAAAATATTACAAATTAATCAAAACAAGACCAAAGCAAGAAATCAATAGTAACTGAAAAACTGCCATTTTCAAAAAAAAAGAGAACAGAAGACGTTTAGTGTAAAACAAGGAGCTTTAAAGCAAAACCGCAAACTTAGTGAATTTACATGGAGACTTAAACATGACACGAGCCGAGAAACCCTAAACGCGTCTGTGTTCCATTTTCCCTCCACTGTACGAGTACAGTCTCTATTCGAAAAAGCAAGCACGCGTAAAATTGCGTAAAGTTTTCCAATAATAGATTTTCCTTGGCAAGGTACACACATACTCTGCTTGTAGAATCTATACTAACTATAGCTACAGATAGGTATATAGATAGAACGGAATAATTCAAGATGTAAATTTCGAAATAAATTAAATATTAAAATGACGCAGACAGTGGAAGAAGAAAAAGAGAAGAAGTGGTGGCGAAGAAGACGCGCGTGCCTGATTGATTATGTATGCAGCGAGGAAAAATTAAACCCCTAATGAAGGAGTCTCTCTCTCTATAGCTATACTATACGGTATATCGGAGGAAAGCAGCCGCAGCAGCAGCAGCAGCAGGTTCGGCAGCCGGGCGAAAGAAGAGGAGCGAGCGCGCTGTTGCTGCGAGAAGAGGCGCTTTCATCATTCGAGCATCTTTGCGGTCGCAGGTGGATGGTCCAGGCGCAGATTTACATGCGTAATCCCCCTCGGATTAAAAGCAAAGTCGAAAAAAGAAAATCCAACACGCAATTCATAGGCCCGGTAATTAAAAGTTCACAGCTTGTATGATATTTTTCTTTACTTTTTTTTTTCTAAACATTCGAAAAAGATTTCACGAAAAACGTTTACGCGCTTTCAACGGTTTATAAGAGTTGCAGGAAAACAAAGGAAAGATAAAGCCTTTAATAAAATCAAAACGGATCTGGGGAAATAGTTGTAATGCAATGAAGTGGCAACAATAAAAGCAGGGTGAGATAAATCCCGTAGATAAAGCACATATCTCATCTTCTCTTCTGCTAGTGCATGCTGCTGCTGCTGCTGCCGCTGCTGGATGGATAAAGCCGAGACGAGCGAAAAATAAGAGACACGGCTGTTCATTCGAATGTATGAATTCAGCACATCAACACCCAGAGATCCGTATAGAAACTACACACTTATCATAACTTTTCGCCTTTTTTTTTCTCTTTTCTTCTGCTTTTTTTCCGGCTCTCTTTTGCTGCGACTGCTGCTCTATATTGCCAGCAGATAAAAATTATTATTGCTGTGCTTGCGGACGCAGCAAAAATCCTCAAATTATTATCATTTTCTCGTAAGTGGACGCATCGTCTCTCTTCCTTGATCCTTCTCTACTAAATATACAGTACATAGAGATATATACTACATGTATGTAACAAATGTAACAAATATAAGGATTTGAGATGCGAGGTATAGTGAGGTGGTGCGCAATAGAATAGTTTCGGAGATGTTTTGCGAAACTTTTCCAGGACGTTGTTTGAGAGAAAAGTTAGAAATCATAAAAGTGCATCGTAAATCATAAATTCGCATACTTTCCACCTCATTTCGCTCGACGTACCCAGTTCTAACTACTATCCCCTATGAGATTCTTCATAAATATGTCTGTTATTTCCTTTTGGACCTTTCATCTTTTGCTTGCAGCATTTTAGTCTACATTTATCATTTGCTCCTGTTTTATCCAGAATAATTGCTTCTTCGATATTTCCTTTAAGCAAAATGTTTTCCAATTTTTATTTTATTTTTCCAGTGATTGTTTTATTACAACTATAGATAATTTATAGGTGATTGATTTTTAATTTTTTTATTGTGAATAAACAAAAACTTCTCGCTCAATCAAAAGAAATTTAATTAAACAATTATTTTCTACCATTGAAACCATTAGAATTTTTAGTCAATAATTATAATTAGTAGTAATTATAACTTCATATTTTTTTTTTCATTTAATTTATTAGTTAAATTAATTCTTGTGTTACATTAAAAGTTCGTAAAACATTCTTATTGCAGATAAATGATAATAATAGTTTTTTGTTTGTTTGATATTAGGTTTTGTTGCCAAATCGAAATGAGTGAATGAAATTAATTTTTCATATCTTAAATAAATTAATATTTTACTTAATTAGTTGATTTAAAAAATTGTAAAGATTTGCTAAAAATAACACGGTAATTTTCAGGAAAAAGTTGGTATTGTTCATAAAAAGTACACAAAAATGTCAAAATGATTTGGTAATAATTAAAAAAATATTTTTTTTAATTATTGCTTCTGTTTTATTTATAAATAAATGTGGAAAATTTATTTTATTCATTGCGAAAAATTGCTTCATTAGAAACTATGTAATAAACTGACCAAAACTCAAATAAAAAGAAATAATTTTTTGTATTGTTTAAAGCTAAAATTTAATCTTTAAAAAAATTAATTGAGAATTTTTTTAATTAAATATAATGTGATTTTTGAAAAAATATCAAAAGGATCAAATTAAAAAACGAAAGCTCAAAATTTAGTTACTTTAAACTACCATTACATGACTTCTATAACAGAAAATTAAAAAAATTATTTTTATTTAATAGACGCTAAATAAAATTGCAAATTTTTAAAATAAATTACTTGTAATTTTCTTTAGATTTTCCAAACTTGCTTAATTAAAAATTAAAGAAAAAAACTCATTAAAATCTAAACCAAAAACAATTTCTTTTATCGCTCTCATAAACGACACAATAAAAAAGCGAATTTAACAAAACTAAAGCAAAAAGCATAAAGCCTAAGTACAGGGGAGGGAGAAACGAGCGAAGGAAGATATTGCAAAAATGCAAATGCATTTTCTCCGTTTATACTTATACCAATATAAAATAAGTGCTCTCTCGTTCGCCTGGATGTATTTTTTTCGCAAAGTAAACATACACAGAACATCAAAGAGCGCCTATCGACTTCCAATTTATTTTAACAAGAAGCGCGTCTCTTCTAGACGACTACTAACAAGGTGCCTGCACACACACACACACACACACACGCACACAGGAACACAAACCTACTACACATGCACACAGAAAGAAAAACCAACAAACCTGCACAAGTAGAGAAGAGAAATGCTACTGCTGCTTCTTCGCTTTTGCTGAAATAATAAGAGAAAGAGAGAAGAAATCTCCTCATTGACGAAGTCATCAGTATCCATAAGTTATGAGCTTTCGTGGCGCTCACACAAACAACCCAAAGAGAGAGGACGACAAGCAGGACTCCCTTTTTCGCACACAAACTCGATATTATTAATGGCCTCCACGCAGAAGATGCGATTTTTATAATTTGCCCCTCGTTATCTCCAACGTAATGTTATTAAACTGCTTCTTCTTCGATTCATATTTCGTTTATACTAGTTCTTAGCATTTTACAGTTCTGTTTTGCTGATTTTCAATTTCAAAATTAATTTAAAATTTAAATAATATTAACATTTAAGCAAAAGAAAAAAAAAAGATTTTCCGATTTTTCAATTAGCTGATGAATTCCGGCTTTTAGAGTAAAAATACAGTGGCTTTTAAGGGCAAAAAGCTAGGAAAGAAAGAAAACTCAGCACGGTGCAACATGTTTTCGGATGCTGCGTGAAGAAGAAAAAAGGCAGAGGAGAGCGAAAAAAGGAAATACATTTCCAAGAGTATCCTCTCCTTTAGCCAACCATCCGTTTCCCCTGGAAGGATGAGGACCAGCCAAGGCGCAGGGAGAAAAAAAAAGAAGCCCGAAGTAGAAAAACGAAGGAGGCGCAGGCTGCAGGGGGTACGTCGAATATTTTAATAAATTTTCCACTCGACTAGATCGCATATGAAGCCGGCGATATTTCATTCGGTGATCTATTGTTGTTGTACAAGCGTCTTTTCATATTTTCGGCAAAGAGCAATAGCGTAACTACTAATGCGGCACATGAAAAATTTAATAAAGAAGCGCATAAGCAACGACACACACAATCGTTGCGGAGAGCCGCGGCGCAAAGTATTGCTATTGCCAAAGTTTACATGGAGAGTCGGTCCGGAGTGAGGTAAATCCCCTCAGTACGCGTATAATAAACACATAAAATCGTCCCGCAATTTTATAGAGTGAGTGAGAAGCGCGCCACGGCCGAACGAGCCAAATACATACTGTAGCGCCGTATAAGAAGTATAAGACGTCGCAATGGGGGCGGTCTAATATAAATATAATAACTTTTTATGGGCTACTTGTGTAATCTACGTGTGCCGGACTCGATAACGGCCGGCGAGGCCTTAAAAAACTCCGCAAGATGGAAATTTACGTTACGCCACACGCAGCTTTATAGTTATGACACCGATCATTGAAATAGATGACTGTCGTTTACTGAAATTTATACCTCAGATGTAATCTTTCAATTGCACCTATTTCACCTATTTCTCTGTCAATTTTTTTTTCCTATATTTTTTTTCCTGGGGGATGTTTAAGCCAAATAAATTGTGGCAGCAGCTAGAAAATTGAATGTCCTTATAAGTAAAAAATATGCAGGTGCGGTGCACTAAGCTGTAAAGATCAATTTTAATTTATTGGATCCTCATTTTAATGACTGTTATTAGAGATATACAGTTTGTGTTCGCTTAAACAAGTTACAAAAAAGTTGTAATCAATTATGAGTGTAGTCTGATTATGTAAATTTTGCTCGTTTTGAATTTCAAATGCATCAAAGAGTATACTTTACAAGCTTAATTTTACATATTACTCACTAAATAGTTAACAACTTTAATTTCGCTGTTTTTTTTTTTGTTTGTTGTTTTCATTGCGTTAAATGTAATTTATTTTTTTGTCTTAATTATAATGTTGCTGTTGATAATTTGTTTTCTATTTAAATTAGAGTGATCTGTCATACAAAACATTTTTAATTGATTTCCAACGGAATTTCAGTGATTAATTTTGTTCAAACAAATTTTTAAATTCCAAATCCAAATTTATTTTTTATCGATTTCAATTAATTTTTCTGGTGCTAATTGAAATTATTTTTTTTAAATAATTTTAGATATATTTGTTAATTGATAATTTGTTAATTTTTTGTTAATAAAATATATAGTAGATATGATATTTAAAAAAAATATATTTTTAAAATTACTGATGAAAACCAATATATGAAAAATCAAAAAATTTAAACGAACAAAATATAAATTAGTCATTAAATTTTACTTTTTATGAGTAAAAACTAAAGTTTGGTTCAGTGAATTCCTCACTGTTAATCTTCATTGCTTCATTAATATTAATTATTTTGTATTCAAATTGAGCTAACTTATTTATCATATTAGCATAAAATCAATTAATAAAATGTAGTAAATTATTAATTATTAAAACAAAAACAAAACTTTGAAATTCAAATTAAGATTTATGAATCTTTCAATAAGTATTTGTATTTTTTTTTATATGAAATTAGCTTTTATTAGTGATTGTTTAAAAAATTTTAAATTGGAACAATTTTTTTAAATTTAAAAAGAATTATTGTTTTTTTGGGCAAGAAGACCCCACAACAAAAGTAATGAATAAGAAATTCCAAAGGTAAAATTATGCTTAATATTTTTCCAACTCGGTAAATCGTTTTGTTCATTAATCATTAAATCCTATTTAATCCTCATTATTGCGTAAATATTAACAGTTTTGTTAATAATAATAATAATAATAATAATATTTATTCAACACCAATAAATTTACAATTCTTCTTAACAGTTTTATATATATATATATACATCAGTTGGTAGTAGTACAATGTTATTACAATTTAGTGTTGAATAATACCCACCGGAGGTGTCAAGCACCTGTGTGTGGGGGAGATGTTGTAAATGTTGAGG